>WNLN01000435.1:0-19845 GCA_021347865.1 Sarocladiaceae sp. CBMAI 1973
GCCTGGGTAGTGAAGAGTCTGTTTTCGATATACAGACCCTGAACTTCGGTGTGGTCGCTACGACCCCAGACGTGGACTTCTTGGTCCTCCTTGAGCAGGCCGTTGGCGGTCTTGTGGGATGGTGGGGAGACGACTTGGTCTTGGTGCATCTGGTGGAGGTAGACCATTGTGTCCTTTGTGCGGAAGAGGCGTTGGCCGATGGAGTTGAGCTCGATGGCCGAGTGGCCGAGTTCCCAGTCGCCGGTTGGTGCTGGCTTGACGTCTGCGCCAAGGAGGCGCGAGAGGATCTGGTGGCCGAAGCACACGCCAGTGAAGTGGAAGTCAGGCTTCTTCACCCATAGTTCTGGAAGCAAATTAGCAATATGCTCTGTAGGGCAATAATCGTGGAGAAGTATGTACCTTTGAGAAGCTCAAGTAAGTCCAGGATCCATTGGTTGTTTCCATGAGCATCAAACATGCTTCCAGTGATCAACAGTCCATCGAAGTTGTCAAATTCCTCGATCTTGGGCATACGGCCATGAGGCTTCTCCGTCACAATAAACACCTGATCCGTCTCGATACCCAACGGAGGGTGGTGATCCTCTCCAGCCTTGGTCATATGGTGATGCAAAATCTCGCCGAAGCTGCCCTTCTCTTCCTGAGTGTGCGGGTGAGGCTCATCTGTCTCCAGGACCATGAGACGGACAACGTCGTCTTCATGGCCCTTTTCGGGCATGTAACGTTGGGCCATTCTGTAGTTTCTTTGTTGAGTATGAGGTGTCAATCGAGGCTGGGGTAGTTGCTGGCGTGAAGTAAGTCGTTGACGATTGGAAGTTGTCAAGTTGCGAGAGGATGAAGCAGGTATCTTTGCAGGAGCGAGAAGGCGTGATCGTGGGAGAGCTCTGAGAGAGAATCTTGCTTTTTGGAGCATAACCGTGATCCGTCTGGGCAGTCGTCAATATGCACCGACAATCTACAAAAAGTCCCGAATTCTGCACAGAAAACTTGTACTTTGATCAGAAACTGCAATCCCAAGCACGCCACACTGCATCAAGACGGGACGGTCGTAAGTGCCTGCACCCCCAGACCCTCCGGTTCCTGCGTATAGGGCTCATCGTTTCAGACATTTCCCTCGGAGCGTCTTCCCGGTAGCTTGCTCTTCGTTTGACGTCAGGGCGGAGTGGGCATCATGGATTCGGGAGTCGTAAGCCATGACGGAGGACAAGACAATGGCATTTTGGGAGATGTTATAACGTAAAAACATGCCACAGGGGATCCGCTTCACGGGTGTGCGATGCGTTTTAGTGGCTCGGCAGCCGTTGGGCAGGGGTGGTGACATTTGAGGCTATTTGCCGGGCTCCACGTGCATCAACGAAGGCCTTAAAGCAGGAATTGAAGGTTATATGCTTAAGTGTGAGCTTCCGGTAGCCTGGACTTGGTGTTGATTCCGTTCGATGCAGTCGGTAGTCGGCATGTGGATGCAGAGTTGCATCGCGCCTAAGAATACGTACGGGCTTGTGAGTTGTCGCTGACAGGTCGGAGTTCGGCGAGATCTAGTGACGTCATCGTCAACAAATCCATGGGGAGCACTTGTCGAACAGTGTAAATCTTCCAATTATGTCTACAGAGATGAATTCGCTGGCTTCGCTATATAGATATTGGATATCATAGGGCCCATCATGCACACAACAACGCATCAAACCCTTCAGACCATCTCAATCCTCCCATCACGGCAATCATGATGGCCAGGCCCACAACTACAGATACAGACCCGTAAATGTAGGCATGCTTCCTCCTCAGCGTCGACAGTTCTGCGACCCACGTAGAGATCGTCGTCAAACATCCGCAGAAGCCGTCTTCAATGCCTTGCAAGACTTGACATCCAACAACGCCGCCAATTTCGGCATGAGCAATGTCCCACGCCATCCCAAGCACTGCTGTGCCCAGAATATTGGCAGCAAATGTGCCGAGTGGAAACGCCGGCTTCTTCGCATTGAGAAATATGGCAAGATAGAAACGCAGGAGAGTTCCGAGTGGTGCGAACACGAGGGAGAACGTGACTCGTTGCCGCCAATAATCCCGTGGCGGCCATATGCAAAGAAGCACAGCGCCGAACCACGAGCCCCAAGCGATGAAAACGAAGATTGGGTCGACGATTTTCCTAGTAGGTCGGAACGGTAGTGATGGCAAGAATGGTTGCATCGCAATGGCAAAATGTGCTCCCGCGATGAGACCAGATAGTGATAATGCAACGGTCGCAATGATGACGGCAAGCATCGCCATGAATGAGTAGCCTCCACTTCGACTCCTGGGCAAATCAGACGCGCCTGGCACAGTCATGTTGTTCGAAAGTGCCAGGAAAGCGTCCCTGATAAATGTCGAGAAGCTGGTCATGCTTCCACAGAACCCCGTCGCCATCCCAACATACATCGGAATCGTCTTCTTCACGGCGAGGTGTGCTTTCTTGGCTGCGACTTGAGCTGATTCGCTTGCAGACTCTGCTCCTGGCTTCGCTTCGTCCTTTGGAGTTTTGGGTGCTCCCCACTCCTGACGGAAGACTTTCCTGTCCTCGACTAGGAAACCCATGATGAAGCTTCCTCCAGTGTTGGCCCATATCGTCGCAAATATTATGGGCGTTCCAGGATAGCTTGTGAGGGCTGTCAAGCCAACGCGCGCCAGCGTACCGAGCAGTGAGAAAAAGATGAGGTAGGACAGCGTGTAGAGCTGCGTCGCCCATTTAGACGTCCGTATCTCAGAACCTTTGGTGTCGTCTGAATTGTCATGATCTCCAGTCTCCTGCCAGTCTGGGGGTTGATGCCGAAGGCTTTCGAGGTCTCGTCGATTGTGTCTTGTCTCGTCAACCGGACTAACGGGTTCTAATTCATCAACATTCTCCCACTGATCCGGAATCTCGTAATCTCCCCCTTCGATAGACGCCCTCCCACGGTGAGAGGACGAGGGGTCCTTGATTGTGGCAGAGGGAGTGGCTTGAGCCCCCATGTTGCTGCTGGTGCCGCCATGCGGGTGTGGGCTCTGGAAAAGCGTTTTGCGGTTGACATGTTGACTGCTGGTACGTTCTGTGTCTGTTTCTGAAGGTTGTGAAGATCCTGGTTGTTTCTTTGATTTCTGCAAATATGTCGCTTTTCTCTGATTATTCGTGCTGGACTCTTCTCCAGCGCTGGTTAAGGGCTCTTGTGGTTGAGCGCCCAGGCTGGGTGACGTCGCATGGTGTGGTTGCGTCATTGGACCCTGAAGCAGGGCACAGGGTCGACTGCCGATGCAGACTGGTGATGCAGCCAAGGGGAATTGTCGCCAATGAAGTTTCGTCTCATAGTGTCAAGCCGACGACAGTTCGCAGCGGCTTGCGATTTGGTGAATGATTGGGAGTCACAATCCTCGCTAATGGCAGGCGGTGGTGGGAAGTTTGTTTTGGTCCAACTCGGCTCAATCGGCAGGAATGGGTTCGCGGAGACCAAGTCCCATTTGAGGGACTTCGGTTACCCTGCACCGATTTCAATCAAGCAGATAATGGACTGGCTCATAGTGGAAGTGCCATATAAAAATTTAGGGATATTCTAGAATGATTCCTTCAATACGGTATCTACTCTCATCTTTTTCTGTTTTTCCCTCTTATGACTTTCAGGTGGTGTTGAGGGGTCCTTCAGAACCTTCCGAAAAACGGACTCACTACCTACCTTATACATTGACATTGTAAGTGCAAATGCCAAACAGACTAAGAAATAATGCTCGCACACACGCATGTGTTCAAACGAATCGTGGTGACGAATAAACACAACACAACGGTTGGACATGGATTTGTCGGTCCCGAATAGCGAAATGATAGTTACAAAAGCAGGATGTGTGTTGAGCCGTACCTCTAAGCACCGCGAACTTTCGGCTCGCTGTGACAAGAACGTATCTCAATTCCAGAAGCGGAGGCTCGTTCTTGGGCATGTGGCAATGCAGCCGCACCTGTCAAGTCCGGTTATAACAACTGCCAACAGTGTCAAAGTATGGAGTCAAATGCGTCTATTACACCAAAGTAGCCGACGGATACAACAAGCTCCCCCATCCCCGTGAGCGGTGAACAACACGAGGCAACTAGTCTCCCTCACCGATCTTGCCTTCCAGTGACGTCCCAGATCTCCACGAATCTTCGTTGAATGATGATGTTCTTGCTGTTCTATTTCATGGATCTATGCCGGACATATACAGAGTTTCGACAAGTGTGCCGTGTATCCGGGACCACCATTCCATCCTGGGCCGGCCGACTCCACCCCCGGCCCGGAGACTGACGAACGACGACCATCAATCATGGGGTCCAAAGTGCCGGTGAGGCTAAGTTCTAGTGTGCGAAGAACCCCGGACGTGGCTTGTTCTTCCAAAGGGCCGACTCCTTATCCCCGCTAGATCTGTGGTTGTGACCTTCGATGGTGGTGCACAAGTGATGTCAAGCCTGTTTGACAAAGCTTACATGGACGCTTCACAATGTCCACTAATATCATCTACGCGCACCAACGAGCTTCGAGAAAGGTGAGATGTAAGGAGTACTACAGTATGGTGTCCACGATGGATAAGTATTAGCCGCTTTTATACAGTCTCATAAATATCGAAGCTCTTCCCCAGATAAACCCCAGACTTGGCACAGCTTCGATACTCTCGCCATCGACTCTGCCTACATTGGCATTGAGGATTGAACATCACTCATTGTCCCCTTTCAGTACTGAGCATCACTACCTCCCTGATACCTGGGATAATCTGTCGTCATGGGTCAGCCAACGTCCGAGTCGATCGGCACATCGGGCCATGTCGACGTGGCTCACTCCAAGGTGCTCGCCGATGAGCTCACCATGAACGACGCCTTCGAGGCCGAGAACGCCGAGCACGAGCAGACCCTTTGGCAGTCTGTCAAGTCTCATCCCAAGGCCTGTTTCTGGGCCTTCATCATGTGCTTCACTATTGTAAGCCCAGAACCTCTATCGCGCAATCAGGCTGTAACATGCCACTAACAAACTATCAGGTCATGGAATCCTTCGATATGTTCCTCAACGGCAACTTCGTGGCTCAAGCTGCTTTCCAGAAACGGTTCGGTATCTACGTTGAGGGAGAGGGCTGGACTATTGAGACGAAGTGGCAGAGTGCTCTCTTTCAGTCTGGACAGTGCGGTGCCTTTGTCGGAGTCTTCCTCTCTGGTCCCATTACCAATAAACTGGGATATCGGTGGACGACACTCATCGGCCTGGTCTTGATGAATGCCACCATCTTCATCTCCTTCTTTGTAAGTCTGACGATAGATAATCCACAACACAATTTGCTAACTACATACCTCAGGCTGACTCTCTGGCCTTGCTCACTGTTGGCCAAGCACTCGAGGGTGTCCCGTGGGGTTTCTTCATCGCCAACTCGCCCGCCTATGCCAGTGAGGTCACTCCTCTTGCTCTTCGAGGTGCCTGTACCGCCACACTGCAGATGAGTTGGTCCATTGGCTCCATCATCGTCGCTGCCGCCACCCTGGGTTTCAACAAACGATCTGACGAGTGGGCTTGGAGAGCTCCTCTTGCGCTGCAGTGGATCTTTCCCGTAAGACATGCCCCAAGAAGTACCGTTCAAGACTTAGCAATCACTGACTCTACTTAGTTACCTTTAATGGTCATCCTCTTCTTTGCCCCTGAGTCGCCGTGGTGGCTGGTCCGTCACAACCGCCGAGAGGATGCTCTCAGGTCTATTGTCAGACTTGGTGACAAGGATCCAGCAGTTGCTCAGAGGAAGCTGGCCATGATTGAACGAACAGTGGAGATTGAGTCTCAATTGGGTGGCAGTCCTACTCTTCTCGACCTTGTCAAGGGTACTGATCTGAGGCGAACCATCATCACTTGCTTGATGTATGCTTCTCAGAACTTTGCTGGTAACTTGATTGCCAACCAGGCCACCTTCTTCTTCGAGCGTAAGTCATTACAAGTCTACTTCACACTGAGGCTTAATGTCTAACCCTTCTATAGAGGCTGGTGTAGGTGAAGACCGAGCCTTCCAGCTCAACCTGATCAACTCCTGCCTCCAATTCGTTGCCAACGCCCTCGCCTGGCCCTTAACAGGCTGGTTCGGCCGTCGCACAATCTACCTCTGGGGCACAGCAACCAACATCACCCTCCTCATGATCCTCGGCATAGTGGCCACCGTCCCCCAAAGCCAAGCCACAAACTACGCCCAAGCCGTCCTCGGCATCCTCATCTCCTTCGTCTTCGCCGGCACGCTGGGCCCGATCTCATACACCATCATCGCCGAGACGTCAGCCGTGCGTCTGCGCGCATTAAGCACGGCGGTCGGTAGGGCTGCATACTACGTGGCCGAGATCCCGATGATCTACTTGGCGTCTAAACTGCTCAACCCGACGGGGTGGAACTTGGCTGGCAAGTGTGGTTATGTATGGGGGAGTACGGCTGTAGTTTGCTGGGTCATGGCGTTCTTCTTCCTGCCGGAGTTGAAGCATCGGTCGTATCGCGAGGCGGATATCCTGTTCAACCGAAAGGTGCCGGCGAGGAAGTTCAAGTCGACCATTATCGATGTCAAGGACAACGACTAGTTCTATCACGGGTTGTTCCTTGTCGACTTGTCTTTACACTCTACGGATCGTCAAGTTGATACAATAGGCAGTAGTGGACTGTGGCTTCAACGTGTACAAGCTGTGCTCCAACTGAGTGTGAGCCACCATTGAGTGTAACCTCATCGTGCAAGGACCACAAGCGCTGTCAGACCGGAGGCCCCGGGATCTGGAGCCCTGCGCAACAGTGGAGTCTCTCAGAATGTCACCATATCGTGTGGACATCACGATGTTGATCCTGGAAGAATGCGTGAGCACGGTAGCATTGCATGGGTCTAGACACAATAGCTGCGAACTAAACAGTCGTAATGAAACACAGGATGGAGGATCAGGAAATAAGAAGAGATGATGCCAAGAACACTAGAGTCAATCTGCAGTCCTACAAGTTGTCGCAGCATTTACAACAAAATAGATCACACGCAATACGTGTGCTCATAGAGTCACAAGTCAATTCACTTCCCCTCTCTTCAATGCATCCTGTCTCCTGGGCGCGGCACGACCGCCGAGCATTTACAAGCCAAACAATCGCGGCCTTATTCCCCAGTCGAGAATAGTGCAAGCAGGCAGTCCTGGTTTATCCCTCCCCAGCCCAGCCTCCAAGAATAAACCCAATGGGACACCCCGGCACTTTCCTTTTAAGCGGGGTTAGGCGAAGCATTAGAGCGTCCACCGTTTTGAAGCTTAATACCTTATCGTGTACCCCTGTCCGTTTCCCCCTCCCAAGACCTCGCCCCAAGACCTAAGCTACCTGCCGAATCGAGTGTAGAACATGGGCTTCGTCTGCGTGCGGATGCGTTCTAGTCGGGACGCCAACGAGGGGAAAGCGGATACTTTGTAGATGACTTCACGAATAGGAGCGGTTGTTGGAGGCGCCGAGAGGGATATGCCCAGACTGCGCCAAGTCAGCCGGCAGATTTCCATGCAGCGTTCGTCCGGCCTTCCAATCTGTGCTGTGCTGCGCTTACGCTTTTGTTGTTTCCGCGTTCCCGTCGCTCGGTAGAAGCTTGGAGAAGCAGATTGAGCCGCGTCTTCAGTCAACGAGACCAAGGCAGCAGGCCTGTCAATGTCCAATGGAGACCTTGTCCCGCCAAGCAGCCGAGAGAGGGACAAAGTGCATCTCCTGCTTTTCTAGGAAGGTCGAGTCAGGCAGAGGGCGCGACGAGAATCGTGATGTTGCGTCGTATATAATGAGGCTGCTGCCCCATGAGTTCCCGGAGGAGGACTCCTGCTCAGGTTCTACTGCCACTCGCCTCGTCTGAATCACATCTTGTTATTGTGTGAAGTGAAGCGAAAGCAAATCCTGTCAAGATGGTCGGTCTCACATCAATGGGCCTTGTCGGCTCTGCCATGGTTGGCATGACTGCCGCTGCTGGTGCTGGCTCCAAGGAGGAGTATGCCTCTGGTGCCGTCCACCACCGCATCATGGAGATCAAGAAGGTATGTCCCTCCCATTGACTACTTACACTATCAGAATATCCTGACTCACATCGCGTAGTCTCTGTGGGATGCTGAGGAGAACGCCGGTCTGTTCAACAGCGAGCAGTACCCTGAGCTCAGCTACACCCCCTGCGAGAACGGCTTCGCTGCCGCCATCCCCGGCGACTTCAACAACACTTTCCGTTGTGACAATGTCGACCTCTACCACTTCCTCCCCCACTCCGCCCTCGGCAGCAACGCCGGTCACGGATCTTCCTCGTGGGGTTGGACCTCCGAGGACGGCAGGGAGTTTGTTGCTCTCGGCCAGTACGACGGCACTGCCTTCGCTGAGATCTCCTCCGAGGGCAAGCTCATCTACCTCGGCCGTCTTCCCCAGTACGACTCCATCGGCTCCAACTGGAGAGAGGTCCGTATTGTCGGTGACATTATGGTCGTTGGCAGTGAGGCTATCAAGCACGGTATCCAGATCTTCGACATGAAGAAGATCCTCGAGCTTGACCCTGAGGCTCCCCACGTCTTCAGCCAGGATGACCTTGAGAGCCACTGGGGTCTCAAGTACAACTCCACCGATGGATCTGAGGTTCCTTTCTGGGACTACCTCCCCGTCGGCAGGACTCACAACGTTGTTGTCAACCATGAGCTCAAGTACGCCATGGCTGTTGGTTCCGTTGGTGGTAACGAGACCATCCGTGTCCGTGACAACCTTCCCTGCAAGGGTGGTTTGATCTTCCTCAACCTTGAGTAAGCCACCCTCGTCTCTGTGTCTAACTCTGTGTATGAATGCTAACACGATTCTAAGTGACCCCAAGGACGTCCACGCTACTGGATGTGCCTCTGAGGATGGCTACGTCCACGATGCCGAGTGCCTCGTCTACCGCGGTCCTGACGAGCGCTACACCGGCCGTGACATCTGCTACGCCTACAACGAGGACACCATGACCATCTTCGACGTCACCGACAAGACCGGCAACAACTCCAAGATCATCTCCATCACCGACTACCCCGGCGCCGAGTACGTCCACCAGGGTGTCGTCAACGACGAGCAGTGGCAGGAGTACATCTTCCTCGACGACGAGTTCGACGAGCGTGACGCCCGTGAAGGCCCCGAGTCTCTCGGCCAGGGTCGTCCCACCACTCACATCCTCGACATCCGTGACCTCGAGAACCCCGTCTGGTCCGGCTCTTTCGCTGGCAAGACCCGCTCCATCGACCACAACCAGTACGTCAAGGACAACACGCTCTACCAATCCAACTACGGCAACGGTCTCAACATCTGGGACATCAGCTCCGTCACCAAGGACCCCTCTGGTGACAGCATCTGCCAGACCGGCTTCTTCGACATCCACCCCGAAGACGACGAGCTCGAGGGCGGCGGTATCGTAGCCTTCCTCGGCTCCTGGTCCTCCTACGCCATGTTCGAGTCGGGCTTCATCATGGTCCACACCATCGAGCGTGGCACCTTCATCGTCAAGCAGACCTCCAAGACCTGCCCCAAGCCTCCCGTCTGCAACGCCGACAACTGTCTCCGTGCTCTCCGCGCCAACCACATCCCCGGCCGTCTCGAGGAGTCCACCGACTTCTGCGGCAACTTCACCCAGCGCCTGAACGATGACGAGGGTCTTCTTCCTACCTATGCTGCCAATGGCTGCTATGCTAACAACGGCCGTGAGCCTGTTGAGAGGGTTAGCAGTGCTTGTGCTTGCATTCCTACCAACCCTGTGCCTGAGCTGCCCAGGACGACTACTCGTCCTCCGGTTCCCACTGTTCTCCCTTAGAGAGAGGATTGAGGTCGGTAGATAGTAAAAGCAATGGAACTTGGTTACCATGATATCGATGTCCTGGACTCATTGTGCTTAAGTGTCTGATGTCTCGGTCTTCACCTCGATTGTACCTGATACCTTAACCTGCCAACCATGTACTCGGGCTAGTAGTGACTTATATAGGCGCCACTAACATCTTCCAACTTCTACACTTATGTCCTTGCCATGCCTGAGACCTCATTTGCTAGTATTCGTATGCCCTCTCCAGGACCCAATTGCACGATTGTTCCTCTGCTTCCTTTCGAGGGTTCGTCTCGATCCTTCTGCAGTACAGACTGAACACCACCTGACAGAAAGTCTGAAGTCGTCTGACTTTGGTCGCTCTGATACAAGGCAGAAAGATCCAGCTTGAACGTCCTCGGCTCATCCGCCAAGTTCTTTAGTTCAAACCACTCCTCCCGATACTCAAAACTCAGACGATACGCTGCTTGCCTGAGTGTCACCTTTCCAAAGTCACTCACTTTCGGGTTAATCTCAAGATCAACCTCCAGAGAGGGCTTGATGCCGATATAATCGTGTATCAGCACCCAAGCAAACACACACGGATACTCGTAGTAATGTGCGGCGCCATGCCAGGGACTACCATCGATGTAGTAGACATGGTCCATGTCATATCTTTCACCCATGATGTATGCTTCAGACTTTGCCATCTCAGCTACTGTGTGTAATTGCTGCCGCAGCATGCCTCGATTGCCTCTCCAGGACCAAAAGGCGGCGTCCCAGCACCAGTATCGGCCTGCGGCGCAGAGATCGTATGGTCCTCCATCGTCGATCTCGCTGCTGTTGTAGTCCTGAATACGAGCAGCCAAGAATGTAGGGAAGCGTTGGAACTCGTTCATTTCGGCCTCAATGAGCTCCATTACGCTGGAAGACTGAGCTTCGGTTGCCGTGCCGAACATGACGGGAAGGATGTTGGCCAGCAGATGGACGTGGTCGTGCGCCCAACCAGAACGATCGACCCAGTCAATGAATCTCGCCTCTTTAGGATCCCAATAGCCTTGCGGAAGGGGAGCTGAGACTGCATCTGACAATTTGAGCTGCATGTTCCTGTAATGGGCAGCGGTGTCATCTCGCCCCACGAGATCCAACAACTCCGCGAGCAGCCCAAAAGACCGAGCAGCAAGCGCAGCAGACATTGTCTCTCTACCGTTCTTCATGACTTGATCCTCATAATAGACGTCGGACCATAACCTGCCCTTGTCGTCGATATGGCTCTCCACCGCCTTTGCGACCAAGACCAAAGCTTCGATGTTCTCCTCCAGCCACGCAATGTTCTTTGTCCTGGCAATATACAGCCAGACAGACTCGATGAGCTCAACATTGCCACTGATCAGGAACATGACTGCCATGGTGCTGCCATCTTCACTCTTCCTTTGCACATTGTACTCTCTCAAGGCATCAGGCTGGACAGCACACGGTATGCGCCAAAGATCGCAATAGTCCTCCCGTGCAAGTCGCAGGTCAAGCTCAATCATCCGCCGCACAACTGCGAGGTCAAGGTCGTTTCCCATCGCTATTCTTCCTTTGACTTGGAATTCGTGGTCAACGTCGGGATATGTCCCAGCGTAGGTCGAACCCAGTGTGCTGATAACAAACCCATCGGAATCCGGGTAGTCTGCCGCGCGGGTTCGCTCGATGACCATGGGAAGCATCGACGTCCAGTAGAAAGCTGCGACCGCATCTTCCAGAGCCGAGCCGCCTTCGAAGTCGAATGAGAAATCGCCGCCGTGGGCATCCTTGTGAGGTCTAGCCCTATCAGCTGTGACAAGAGCCGCGGTTGCTTCCAACTTCACATGACACGTATGTCCCGTTTGACATTCCGCAGTAATCTTTCCATCTGCGATGATCATATAGCTCGGAAGTTCAATAGACTTGCCATCTGTGATGTTCTCGGGTATGAACCATGCCCTTCCGAAGCCCTCAACCTTAGCAAAGCCTGGGTCTGTTGGTGAGATGTAGCTACCATTCGGAGAGTCTAATGCAAAGACTCGGCCCATGCCGAATTCGAGCTCGATCAGCGGGTGTTCTGATGACTCAACGAGAGCCTCCCATGTTCCAATCGTGATTTCGGTCAGACGTATATCTCCGATGGCTCTCGGTGGTGTACGCTGCCATTCGACACTACATAGAGCAGCCGCAGGCGGCAAGACTCTCTCCCAGAAGAATAGCTTCATCTTTGAAATTGATAATATCTCAATTGAAGGGCATCAATACACAAAATTTGTTGACATCTTCCAGGAGAATGGGCGCGACCATTGCTTCTGATTCGTATTTCGGGCTCAATCCGAGAGGTGATCATCATAACCCCTCCATCGCCCATGTCGATGTCACCTCGATTAATACACGAGCGCATGGTGTCTCAAGCACAACACAGGATGTTAACTTGCAGACGCTGCTACCAAAGAAAGACTACACCTAGACCCAATTAAGGCGATCTTGCTCAATGTCAAAGGTTGCTTTTCAGTGTTTAATGTCGGACCAGACTACCCTGCAAGCTGCTTGCTGAGCTTGCATCGGCAGTCGTGTAAGTCATTGCCCGTTCCCATATTTGAGCATCAGACATCAACACATGGGCAAACGTTTCCCGATGCTGACAAGCCATCATTTGGCATCACCCAGAGATAGGTATGTGACATAACGTGGCTCAAAGTCACTTACAGTCGGTAATGCTCATCCCCTCAAGCCACCCAACGCCAACATTACAAACCAGCCAGACTATCGACGGACAATGAACGCCGTGGCTTGCGTGAATCGACCTACAATACGCACTTGCATCTTAAGCTAGCGAGGTATGACTCCTTCACTTGATGCGGCAACAATACGCCGGTGCCATGTTCGTGTGAACCTCTGTGTTTGTCTTCCACTGCTTGGTAATCGTGGAGGGGGTCACTTCATCGGCTCCGGGAACGGAAAGAAGGCGCCTCTCCAAAACATGGCGCGCCCTTCACGTCAATCGTGAACAACGCTAGAGTGAGTCTTGAACATGGGGGATCATCGGCAATGTTCAGGCGGATAGACCCTTGGATGGACTCATTTCCGTAATTCCTGATCGGGTAGAACCGAAGTTCGCTACACGGGGTAAATTGTCGAGAGGGCGTGTACTCGGGCGCTTGTGATCGGATCCGGTATCGGCGTCGGTGCTGAAGCCGAACAGTATGAAGCGATGACTCGGTGCTCGGCGTTGGCTTACACGGAACGCCGAACTGCGACATCGGGGCCGGGAACAACAGTGAGTGAATCGCTGGTAAAGGGCACACCACCATCAGAGCAAGCCACTGCTTCCAGAAAACGTCGAGATAGCTACATTCCCCAGATTTCAGAGATAAGAGATGCATCACGAAAATCTGGAGTGCATGCCGTGCGGGCGCAAAAGATACCCTACATTGATAACTACCCGTCCTCAAATCTGGGGAAGATTCAATAAAGACCTAAACGCATGAGGGCATCATTTCCATGGCGCGGGGACTGCACCTCAGCTCAATTGTGTGCACGAAATCCATGCCGCGGAGAACGGTGCATCCGCGGAGATGCGCACAGGTGTGTTTTACACTTGCCGGCCCCTGGAAACACCACAAGCGGCTGGCAACCACCCACGTAAATGACCAGCTCGCTAAGATCACACTGGATAGATTCACAATGCAACGCTGGGCGTTTCCTGGGGAAGAGTTGATGCGGGGAACTGTTAATCATGCTGCTTTGAAGACAAGCTTGGCTTGGCCAAGGTCGCATGATCTACATCTTGTTGCAGCATCCTATACTCTGAGGCTTCTCCGCGGTCCGGGGAAAACAGTTGGAGTGTGTAGAATGACGAAGTGACATTTACGATTGATGTTGAGGTAGGCCGAATTCGGCAGTTCCATCGCAACAGGCACAGGCACAGGCACAGACACAACTAAGTCAGGAGGCGTAACTTCAAGTTCACCGAAGGCCTGCCTTGTAAGCCACCAAAGATGAGCGCGACTCTAAGCCATACAATGCAAAAGCAAGCGAGTGCATCAATCGAGTCAGTCCGCTGTCGGACTTGCGACTCCGGCCTGGCAACCATCAACCAGCGGTGACGATGCAAACCCGACACCACACGTGGGACGCCGAGCAGCGAGGCCGTGATGGATGCTCGGCTCGGCTTCACTTTTTTTATCAGATCAGATCAAAGCTCGAAAGTTCCAACCACCATGAAAAACACAAAGGGTCATTTTCAGCCGCAATAAATCACTAATAACATCCACTGCGGCCATGGTCGGATCATACACGTGGGAAAGTACCGCTGTAATTTCTATCCACAGTGGATTGCTGTACGTACAAGTTACGCTCGTAGACCCCCAAATATTGAAAACATACGAAGAGAAAAGTTCATCAGTAACGCCTGAGTATGGTACCTTACTGGAAGAGTGGGTCATACATCGTGATTTCATCGACTGTTTTTAGAGTCAAGCTTTTTTCTTCTTCATCACGAGGTCGTTGGAGTGGAGAGCGCACGCAAGAACTTGGGTGTAAAGAAAAATTTGCCCAGGCGGTCTATCCACTGTAGTGCAGTGGGAAACTCCACCTGCACCCCCTGCAGGACAGTGGTTCAAAGTTCGTCAGAGGCGGCGTAGGTTGTGTGATCGTGAGGAGGAATGGGATTGGACGGTCATAGGTTCGTGGTTTGCTTCATCCTTGTTGTTTAATTAGTGGTATAAGTCATTGGTTGGGCAAGGGACAAGGCGCAGGCACGCGAAATACCGAGCACATTAGTGAGGGGCTTGTTGAAACTTCTCGCGACTGCCCAGTGCGAAGACTGCAAGTGGCCATGTGATGGCGAGATATTGAGCAGGGGCCTTGATGTCACAATGTCGTTACTGACCGCACTTCATGATCTTTGCGCAAGAGATGGCAATAGCTTGAGATCAGATCATCCATCGATCTTGCTGTGACATGCGTCAATGGCTTCCCAGAAACACGCAACTTGCCAGACCTACACTCAACAACCGAATCTCGCCGTGCATCTCAGAAAAGCAACCACACTCCCGATCCGGCGGTGTCCAACTCCCGAAGCCGGCCTGGGAAGTATCACGAAGGTTCGGGAGTCACACTTTCAAGTTGGATCGCAACCCGTGACGCCGGCGGGTGGAGACCCCTGGAAAAAGTTGTAACAAGGCGCCCGGGAATGCTTCGGCTTCGCTGAGCATGTAAGGCCAGTGGATCTGGGCACGGCGCTACCGACCGATGCAAGCTTCGAACCCATGACATGGCATGGCAACGTTATGCGCAACGTTGGCGTTGTACGTATATGGGCAGAGACAACAACAAAGGATGATGACGAGTATGAGTCGACTTAGGATACAATTAGAATGATTAGGCTTTGGTCTTCGGATAAGAGGCAGTCGTCAAACTCTATAGACAGGACGTTGAGGGAGGCTGACGACGAACATTTCTGGGCCATGTCCCACGTTCACGGGTGCACTAAACCAGTGGACAGATCAAATGTGGATTGTCGGAGGAGGGCGTGAGCCGCGCCGCTGCTCCATTGTGAGGTAGTTTGCAGGGGTCCTGCTCTCTAGTCGACATTTTTCTATTTACTTTCAGGAACTCTCCAGCAATTTATTAATCCTCGAATGAATACATGATGCGTTGGAGCATGCTCGATAGGCAAGAAAACAAGCAACACAAGAGATGGAGGTTCCAAGAGATTGAGGCCAAACGGATATGCAGCAGATGATCAAGTGTTTCCTATTTGGGCGTCACAAGGCGAAAAGGAGCAGAGGCGGGGGAGGGGAGGGGGGTGTGGCTCACTGAAGGATTGCCCTGTAACCACAAGCCCAGTAAGCCAAGGCAGCGAAACCGCAACGCCGAGAAATCACCAAGAGCCTCGAATGATCGCCGCGCAACGGGAATGGGGATGAATTCTGGGCAATTTAGGCGAGGGTGGACGGAATAGAGTCGGTAGACAAGACAAGCTGGGGCTGATGGCGTGAGGGGATTGAGATGCGAGATCCGGGGTCGGTGATGGAGGCGGCTGATTGGAAATTGTGGGAGTCATTCTCCTGGGGATAGACGTTGACATGCTTTAGGGCGTAGACTGACATGGCCAAGTGACAGGTCTGTTGACAGCTGGCTGGCTTACGGAATACGACTACCTACATCACAAGAAGAGATCATGTAAGCAGGAAATGGCGTAATGATGGCCGATCGGAGCCTCATGCTTCGAAGTCGGAGCAGGAAAGTCAGCCCGGTGAGCTTGTTTACGATGATGGCTGTAAGTAAGCTTTGCTGACACTTCTAACGTTACCGGCGATGATGCTATACTGAGGATGAATGATGTCTGTTTACGATGGGACCTGGATGTCACTACTGTTTTGCAATTCCTTCGGGAGTTGGCCTATGCAATCAATAGACACAGTTAATGAGTCCCTGGCTGGTCAATGCCCAACTTCCGAGCATCTCGTCGCGTCACATCGAATTGCGACATCCAGGGACGACGACTGCTCATCACTCTACTCTACCCACTAATACACCCAAGCCTGCCCTGATCGTGAGCCTAGTCCACTCACACTGACGCCTATAGTACACACACGCCCTCGAACCCACCTGGCCGCGCCTTTCGCACGGACCCATGACACATAGTTTCGAGCTCCCGCCCTGTCGGTCTGCAACTGGATGGTGTGTTTTGCGCTGCTGAGTGTCGTGATTCTCGTGCTTTTTTACACGACGGTGTGTCTCCATGGAAAAAAGTCTCTTCACTTACGTTGTACGTCTCGTCGTGCCATGAGTTTAAATAAAGGTCGATCGGGCCCCGCCTGCACCGATGACTGGGAGTTGATGCTCCGAGTAGTTATATCATCAACCAGATTGTCGCCATCGTGAACAGATCAAAAGAGCTTGATCCCTTCCTCACTCTACACTCTCATCTCATCGACCATCATCAACAATTGCATCTTCTACACATCACGGGAATAACAATATTCAATACGCCCTCAGTCAGCAGCAGCATCGCTACCCAAGTCATCCCCCATTTTCTCACCTCAGAGCCGAGAACCGAGCGAGTCACTCACCCAGACCCGAGCTCCATTCCAGTTCACACGCCTCCTCTCAACTTTTTTTCTTAGCCTGCCCAGGCCTAATTGGGGATCTATTGGCGACACCCTCGCACGCCCTCGCACGCAAGCAAGCCCGAACAATAAGAAGCACCCAACCGCCTCCTTGCGCCATTCATTGCCCAAGCTTTTGGTCTGGATCTCTCCGAACTCAATTACGACAGGCCATTTCTTTGGAATCCAATTCATTCAAAGATTCATAACTGGACTATTATCCTGATGGGTTGATACAAGTCTTCTTTCATCCCTCTCTTCCTTCACCATCATCCACACACACACCACTACCGCAACCTTGTGCGACATCTCGACGTCACCAATTCTTCACTAAGAAGAAAAAAGTCAAGACGAAGGATCAGGCCTGCCACCACCACCATCCAATTTTCACAAGCCAAGCATCTTCGGAAATCCTCTGCAACCTCATACAACGCTGCATTTCCCCGGATTCCCCTCCTCCTCTCACTCACTCTTCAACCCCGCGTCCTCCTTGGCCAACACTCGAATCAGGCCATCGCGTGACCTGCATCACCCCTCCCCTTGCGACGCCACCAAACAGAATAGCATCATCCCCCCTCTTCTCTCCCCCGGACGGAGCAGGTGCCCGACCAACCGCCAGCCAGCCGCCCCAAACGGCCAACAGCAAGCGAATAAAAGCAATAGACCGAGAAATCCCTGGGAACCCCTCCTCTGATCAAGTTGTCTTTTCTTGTCAGGAGAAGGGGGCCATTGAAATCTTTTTTACTTTCCTTCGCGAAAGAATTGCAACTGCAGCAATAAAGGAAACAGAAGGCGAGAGCTAGCTTCACTACTTGCCCGCTAAATCGAAAACGTCGCCAACATGCCTCACCGTGTCGTCGACTTCCTCCGCACATCTTCTGATGCTCTTGTTCAGGCCAAGAAGAACAAGAAGAAGTCCACTTCTCGCCCACGCAACAGCCGAACTCTGACCAGTTCCTCTACTTCCTCCGCTTCGTCTCTCACCGGTTCAGACGGTGAGGATGGTCACGTCCGCCACCACCAACACCACCACGACTTCACACCCGCCGCCATGAAGAAGCGCCTCTCCCTCCCATTCGGTCGCCCGCACAACCGTGGCTCGGTCAGCGGTGCATCGGGGCCTTTGTCACTCGATTGGCTTATTGAGAGCCCTCCGATTGTTTTCCACGGTACGGCCGCTGAGAGCACGGGAGCTTTGGTTTCGGGACAGATGATTATGGATGTTCGCGATGAGACTGGCACAGGCGCACCTGTCGAGATCGAGTCCTTCGCAGCCACCTTGACCATTCACGTCACCCACAAGCGAGCAGCTCAAAGCAGCTGCCTCGACTGCCAGCACCAGCGAACCTTGCTCAAGGAATGGAAGTTCATTGCGAGCCCCATCAAGCTGACTCCTGGCCGCCACCAATATCCTTTCTCAACCCTCCTCGACGGCCACCTCCCCGCATCAGTCGATACAATGATCCACGCCGTTTCTTACGATTTCAAGGCCGAGGCTCGACTCCCCGTCGCTGATGGAGCAGTCGCACCACCAAACCACCCAGCCAGCAAAGCCCACATCGCAATCTTCGAGCGTCAACTCACAGTTCGTCGTGCGTTGCCCGAGCCTGAGCACCCCCACCACTCCATCCGTATCTTCCCTCCAACCAACATCAAGGCCGGTGCATACTATTCGTCTGTCATCCGCCCCACGAGCGCCAACTCTGTCTCCGTTCGTCTCGACGGTCTTGCGTCCATGAACGAGAAGACTGGCATGATGGACCTGTGGAAGCTTAAGAAGGTTACCTGGAAGCTTGAACAGACGATCCGAACTGTCGCGCCTGCTTGCGAGAAGCACACTCACCTCGCCAACCAGGGTGATGGCCGTGTCGAGGATGCTGAAGGTCGCCCCGGTGTCGAGCGCCACGAGACGCGCATTCTCGGCGAGAAGATGCTTCACTCAGGCTGGACATCCGATTTCAGCGCAGGCAAGGATGGATCCATTGATATGGATTTCAAGTACACCCTCAACAACCTCAAGCCCAAGGATTGGCAAGGCCGCGCAGCCTGTGATAGCCGATCCCGCGACGGCACCACCATCTCCCACGCCCTCCTCATCGAGCTCGTCGTGTCAAAGGAGTACGCCCCCGAGGGCAAGCCTCACCTCTCAGCGCCAACCGGAACCGGTCGTATCCTACGTATGCACTATAACGTCGCCATCACGGATCACCCCGGTCTCGGTATCAGCTGGGACGAGGAGCAGCCCCCAGTCTACGAGGACGTTCCCCCGAGCCCACCAGCCTACCCGGTCGCCGAACAGCCCATTGACTACGAGGATGTGCAGCCGCTCGACTACCACGATCTCGAGACACTCGATGCGCAAAGGGGACATGGTAGTGACTCCCGGCGAGGCTCCAGTGGATAGAGCCAACATCGGGTTCAACGTTCCACCTCACGACATACGCACATACAAACTTCCTTATCAACATTCGGAGCGGCTTTACGGATCAGAATATTTAACGAGTTGCATGATACCCCACTGAACGACATTTTGTTCTACGGAAAGCAAAGAAAAGCGAGCCTTTTGATGCCCGGCCCAAAACGGGCCACACATTCATCTTCACCTTTGTTCATCCTTGGTTACTTTTTTTTCGTGTTTTGATAGCTTCTTGGGGAGTGGTAATTTGAAGAAGAAAAGAGTTGGAAAGACAGACAAAGACTTTTGTTGTATGGCATTGTTACTTGCCCCCACGCGATTTGCTGGGGAAGGCCTCGCCGGATGAGCGACTGGCAGAGCGATTACATAGCATATGTTTTTATATATCAATGAACAGAACAATAACTGGAAACCTCCGTTGCATTTGAGTCATAAAAGTTTCCGAGATATGACAGTAGTACGAAGGCGTGCGCGCATACCTTAGGTTTGACTGGATCTCTGAAATGGGTTTCACTGCAAGTGCACCAT
>WNLN01000436.1:0-19827 GCA_021347865.1 Sarocladiaceae sp. CBMAI 1973
CATCAGAACGGTCAACACTGCAAGCAGCATGGTCGATAGTGAGGAGAAGTGTGAGGTGCAGCGAAGCGGGAAGGCGGCGGTGGAGGGCAAACCCTGGCTCACCGTACGGTGATGGAGACAAACAGCGGAGGGGACTTCGAACTCGGCAGCAGCCCTGTGTGTGGGTGCCAGATTGAAGAGTCCGGGGTGGCTGGTGGATGCGGACATGGATTGGCGGATATGGCAGGGTACCAGGTTTGCACAGCATGCGGGTTGTCATTGGGTCGACGACCTCGTTCGTGGATGGTGTGTGTGTATGTGGGTGGTGAGTATACACGGTCAAAGATGGGCGCGGGAGAGGAGGATCGGTGGATGTGGATAGGACGAGAGGGGCAGCAGAATCGAGACGGGAACAATCTGCATCGTCACTGCACAGAGAGCGACGGTGGCAGTCGAAGGAAGTTCCCGTGATTGCCCTCGAATCCTCAAGTCACCTCCCCCTCCAAGATGCCTCGGCGCGGCGGGGAACCCTTCTGCAAGTGGTGTGGGTCCTCGACAGGGGTTGAGGTCCAGGGATTGGCCAGGCTATGAAGCAGCATGGCCGGACCCTGCCGCTGCATACAGTGTGTAGAAACAACCGAGAGATCATACCGTGCTTCTTCTGCGTCAGCCTCATCACAGCTGCACAATGCTGTATGCTGTGCTATGCTGTGCAATGTCAACAACGGCGGAGCGACAGGTTTCGCGACAAGCTCAACCAGCCGCGACTCGCCGTGGTTCGATAAGCGGTGCGGGAAACACAGTTGGATCGAGTCAGCATAATCCGAACTGATATGGGTCTTTGTACGCTACGCTACCTTACGCTACCAGCGTTCAGTCGAAACCACCTGCAGCAGTTTAACTTGAGCACTTCTAAATAGACAAGTGCGCTCGTGATGCTACAAGACAGCTTGAGGTCACTTTTGGACGGGAAGCATCCGAGACAGAGAGAAGTGCCACCTGCAAGCTAAACCTTTAGGGGGTGGGGAGTCGCAAATTGTTCGTCACAGAGCTTCTTCAACTTCTCACAGGCGATGCACATGTCCCTCTATGTCTGAGAGCAAGCGCTGAGAGTTGGCATGTGATCATGCCGTCTGATTCTGGCGATGAGAAGGAGTCCTCATCGACAATATCCGTTGGAGCACGCACGTATATCACGACACCTGTAGCTGGTCTTGCCTTACTCAGTGGCCGCGAAAACGGCCATTCATTCATGCAACACCTATCCACCTGCAGGTCGCACCTTCCTACCTGAGGGAGTTTGTGCGTCATGTCCTGGACATTCCAGGCAGCACTTCTTCGGTCAGGCAAGGTCGTTCTAGTTGCGCAGGCCAGTTCGCCGCTAAAAAGCCGCTCAGGGCACTAAGTTCGGAGTTCGAGCCGCTAAGAAGGCGTGGCGCCACCCGTGGCAGCTGCCAGCGCTACCGACCCCACGAAGTAAACGTGAGGAAGGTGCGGAATGCATTCCTGCTCAACGTCAAGCTTGCAAGCAATGGGAGGGATCTTCAACCCCATGATCTAATCCGCAGGCGGCGGCACGCCTGCCAGGTCTTTAGTCAGTGACACAATTTTGTCTGAAAACCGCTTCAGACCGCTCACGCCCATGCATGGAATCCAAACAGCCGTGTAAGACTTCCGATGCTGTTGAGACACCGCGATTGCTTTGACTGTCCAGTGCTGTCCTTCACGAGTTCGCACCACTCACTTTGACCCCCACCCCTCGCCCAAAGTCGATGCAGTCCGGCCAGCAGAAAAACGACACAATCATACTCTCGATGCCGGGGAAGGACTGATTCAAATGCTACCAGTAATTCCAACGCCAGTCATGACATACGTCGCTGCATGATCAATCGACTCCTCGGAATATGCTCACTACTCACCGGGACGGGTGAGTCAATCCAGAAGCTGTCAAAGCTTCCATTCCCCTTCTGGTGATATGTGCGCTCCTTCAGACCGGATGCCTGGTTTCAGAATTATCCAACGCGCGCGATGAATTGGCCTTTCAACCATCGAATGAACAGCGTAAATAAACATATGAAGTTTGGGGAAATCATCCCTGGCTCAACTGGTGAGAAGCCAGCATGCCATATGTTGCCGAGTTTAGAACGGGTGCCTGTCAGTTCGTCCCCGATTTGAGTACAACCACACTTGCGGCAGTCACTTTGCTATCAACTGTCAAGTCTTGAGGATCTTTCGCTGCCCGTGTCTGGGGCGATCCGGGCCACATTGCGCAATGCAACCTCGCTGGGGCACGCGGCGAATTTCTCTCAGATCCGTCCCTAGCCGTCAGAGCAACCCCTGCCACAGCGCGTTCTCCGCCTACCTTAGGCCAGCCTTGTCGCGCTTGATCCGCGTCCCGCACTTCTATCGTGCACAATCCTGGGCGTAAGACACATGAGGTACAGCAAGGATAGAGGACGTCCCGCCCCTCCGCTCGGCCGAGAACGATCATCTGTTGATGTATGCCTGCGCGACAGCTTCTCCTTTCGTTGCTGGCCGCCCACGGGAGAAAGTGTCTCGTCAACTGCACGGAGTCATTTTGCTGTGATATACTAGTCAGCGCTTCCCTCGTGTCACCCGCGACAGTGCTGGGTCTTGTGGCCTCATTGGAAGTTCCAAACATGTCAAGAGTGGTGGGTCCCACATGTCAAGGTTGGAGGGGGGGCCAAACTTCGACCGAGATTACCTCCGCGACCTCAAGACCAGGCACGAGCGCGCATCGAACAAGTAGAGCATGCCGAGGACTTCCTGTCTGTGGTGTGCCTTTTTTTTTCTCTGCTGGAGACCTAGTCGATCTTGGTTCGATGGCAATTACCGGCCGCCGGCTTCACGATACACAGTTGTCAGTATAGCGAGACTGCCCGAAACAATACGGAATCTGCACTTGTGCCCATTTCAGCATCTGCTAAGAGCGCCTTCGAGATGACGAGGTGATCGGTGCTAAGCTGAGCGATCGCGCAACGTCACTGATCGCAAAGCATAATCTTGAACATAATGAGGAAGCGTACAGGGCTGCACCAGGACTGCACCACAAGATCTCCCTCAGGTTGCAACGATCTCAGTGCTACGGGCTTGGAGGCGTACCCCGAGCTACGACCACGTAGAGGCTTCATGCCAAGCCGAACAGACAGTA
The DNA here is from genome assembly GCA_021347865.1 of Sarocladiaceae sp. CBMAI 1973. Lineage (NCBI taxonomy): Eukaryota > Fungi > Ascomycota > Sordariomycetes > Hypocreales > Sarocladiaceae > Sarocladiaceae sp. CBMAI 1973. The sequence goes on from WNLN01000436.1 coordinate 3,152, forward strand.
TGACATACGGTACGTACTATCGGCTAGGCAAAGGTCCCCTCCCCCGTGCAGGTCGACACGGGCTCAGCGAGTCAGAAATGGCAAGATTTGTTCCAGACCCCCATCCCCGGCCGGGTAGCCTGTTTGGGGCGACGATCTCCGAAGACAAGGACCACCACACTCTGGGCGCCTGATCCCAGTCTATTTTCACTGTGGAAGATCCGGTCGACGTGCTGCTGCGAGACAGGCTTGTCGATGGCGCTGCAGCTCGACTGCTACCACTTTCAGGGTCCGCGCACATCACAATCCCTGGCGGTTGCCGTGTCAGGCGCAGACCGTTAGGAAGGTGTGTATGCCGACTGATCAAGTGCCGATTCGTCCAGCTTCGGGTGCAACCTTGAAGCTATAACGTGTGATGCCGTGCAATAAAGCTCATGTTGTGTCAGATTATCGGTTCGTTTTCGTCTGGTTTGTTCGAGACTGAGAATTGTCAACCTGTCGGCAACGGACCTCGTGGTCTATCCGTTGCTGTGCTCTTTGAATCTTGGGAGGTCGCATGACACGATCGTCGGATCTCAGTGTCGCGCGGCTCTGAGGAGCACTCTTCACTCCGTCATCACGTTGCGGCCCACGATCATGTTGCCAGGTGCATTTGGGGGCGGACGGGTTCCCATGTAAGGGCCCCGGCATAAACTCCTGAGGTAGTATCTTCATCCGCAAGGCCCTTGACCGACCTTAATCCCCCGCAAAGCCATAGATCCCACTACTGCAGATGGCCCTGGCATTGGCAAAGAGGTTGGTGTCGCTTCGGCACTCGCTGCGATCTGCAAAGTTGCGTCCACCGTCCTCCTCAGCCCCATCCATTTCGAGAGGCTTGGATTGCCCTGTCTTGAGCACATCTGAAGCTTCGAGGCAAGGGTAAAGCACCTTTTACACAAAGGTCCCTGAACCTGCAACGAGATTGTCGAGTGTGTTTGCACCCCCCTCCTTACATCGACAGATCAATTTACGGGGCTTGTTTAGCCTGGAAGGGCCGAAAAGACAGGATGCCTGTTTTGCCAGCCAATCCGTCCCGCTCGTGGTCCTTGGGCTCGCACGCCAGTATGTGCCCGGGGATGGCTCCACACATCGAGTGTGTGAGAAGATGGATTGTTTCCTCGACGCGTTACATGGGACAATGAGGTATAGTTGGTCAAGTCGTTGGGCCGGCTTGTTAACTTGCGATTCCTCTCAGGCGCCCCTGTGTTCGCAGCAGCGGCACCCACGGAACAGGGATCCTATGAGGCGACAGTACCTATCCTCAACGCAACATGCAGCATCTTGCGACCGTTTCCCGTGGCGGGCTGGGCAATGCTTGTAGGCAGGCAACAGTGTGCACCTCGGCAGGCAGATGGTCTCCGCTCGAAGCGAGCTGCTTCTACACATGGGGAGGCCCTGAGCATCATGACATAGCCCTCCACGATCGATGTATGATCGAGATACATCTCGGGCTGAGCGAGGTTGTCGACTTGTGTTCTCTACAACTACGTGGTAGTGCTGACCTGAGCAGCAGCTTCTAGGATAAGTCGCTTCACATTGAGCGCGACCTCACCCCGCATCCATGAACGATCAGACACAAGATCGCGAGGCGGGGGGTTTCTTCATTGACACGGCACGTTCTCGCGGAGGGGCCGCCACGATGCGAGAAAGCCAACGTATCTGGTTCCGTGTATGCAGACTTGGGTCGAGTTGACTTTGAGCATTCCGTCTCTGCACAGATCTGTCTTTGCACAACTTTTATGTCGGCATCGTCTAAGCGAGCACGTTTTCACACATGTAAATTCCTATCTGACGGCAGCCGGGCAGACCGCTGCAACAAGAACAATTGACCCTGGCTCTTTCGCAAACTGGGCATGAGAGCCTGGGAGCACTGGTCCACCCTAACCAGTTTCGTGTCGATGCGCGGACTAATGCCAGAAACACACAACGTGCTGATATTGTATTTCAGGGAGTCGCTGTTCAAGGGCTTGATCCAAGATTCCTTTCCTTGATTGCGGGTCTCGATGGCCGCGGTGTAGGCGCAAGGGATCGAGTTCATTATCGCACAAACCTCGCAAAGGTGGAATTCAGTGTGGCCATTGTTTGGTTGCGATGCGTGCCAGGCCCTGGTCGAAACACCTTTCTTGTCTGCAGCACATGGAGACCGAATACAGGGTATTGTGCCAGGGACATCCCTGCTCAACAAGGCCACAACGTCGGCGCAATTCTCCAGATTCGCGACAACGGAAAGTTCATGCCAAAACTTCGCATCGGAGAGACAACCTGGCATTTAGCTGGCTATAGTTTGAGCTATCTAGCGGACGCCGGTCGAAGCTCTTATTCCGCGTACAAGCTTTGATGTCGGTGGTCGGGGGCTCATCGGATCAGGAAGTTGACATCGTCGTCCGAGTCTCCATCGAGCTCATCCTCGGCATCTACCAGCGCCATCTCGACAAATCGTCGAACCCATGCTGCCTGTGCTTCATCCAAATCATCTCCGGCATTGACTTGGTCGAACCGTGGGAAAGCATTTCCGTCAGGTTGGGGCAACCTGTCCTGGTTCGGCGGCGCTGCGACTCTTGCTTGGCCCCGTCCTCGTCCTCGTCCTCGTCCACGCTGTATTCCGGCCCCTCGAGGGTTTGCGTGGCCGCGTCCTCCTCTTCCACGACCGCGATTGCCCCTTCCCCGGCCAGCAACCGGTCTGGCCTCTTCCGCTGGGGGTGCAGGAACTGGACGAGGTCTCTGCTCCATGATGCGGAGCACTAGAGGTGCTTCACGTGCAACCGCTGGTGGAGGTGGGCCAGCAATGGGTGCAGGCGGCTCGGGGTCAACGTTGACTCTTTCCTGACGTATCTGCTCGGGCTGAGGAGGCACATCCATGATATCGACGGGTTCGGGAGCGTCTGGCTGCGCCTGATCCAGTCGCTGGATTAATCCTCCAACGAACATGAGTTCACCCTCCCCGTCCCCATCCTCGAGTTCCCAGAGTCGCATGTAGCATGATGTGACCTTCCCGTTGGGCTGGGTGTTGTAGTGGCGATAGGGGTTTGTCGGATCCAGCCATGCAGAGCAAAGATAGCAGAAGTGACTATCACAGCGAGAGCAGATCATGTGGTTGCAACCGTGTGTTTTCTGCGCGGGCGCGCCACATGTTGGGCAGGGGCTGGTATGCAGTGCGAGGTATTCGAGTGAGGCCTTGTCTTCTGCTGTGAGATCCCCGTTCTCCACTTTTGGTCTACAATATATGAACTCGCCATGCCAGGAGTGATAACACCGGCTGCAGAAAGCGAAGTCGCAGTCATCACAGATGGCGAGCAGATCTGAGGGGTCGTACGGTTTCTGATTCCTCTTAGGTTGCCGTTCTGATCCTTCGGTCCGGTCTCGATCTGCATCATCGTTCTCATCCGATTCGGCATCCGAAACGTCGTTGAGCTCAAACCCTTCGGGTTTTCTGTGCCTTTCTGATCGTGCTGCGCCATTACAAGATGGGCGCGGACAGTATATGGTGTTCTTGTCCGTCTCAAGTTCGGTCTTGTACTTGAGAGCAACGTAGCGCTTGACCGTCTCTTCTGTGAGCCCGATCTGCAGCAGCTCGCTGGGGCTGACAAAGGTTTTCGGCTTTCTGGACTTCCCCTTTGACCGCCCAGCTGCTACAGCCGCAGAGCGATCCTTCGCGCAATTCGGAGCCAGGCAACGAACTATTGAGAGTGATCCTTCTGTGATGGCGTCGTTGTAAAAGCCCTGGAGGCACTGCAGGCAGAAAATATGACCACAATCGATCATCTTGTGGCATTTGGAGCCTTTCTTTGGATCTAAGATGAGGGTCAGCATATTGTTGTAACAAATTTCAGGCATAAACTGACCTAAGCAAACACCACAGTCGAAGGTCTCCTTCTCAAAGGCATCCTTCTTAGCCTTCATGTCATAGTCAAGCAGTGCAAGTTTGTGCTGCGCATCGATGACGAGATTCCCCTCTTTGGTAGTGGCACCAAACACATCGTCAGCCGAGCGGTGGACGTGATCGATGTAGGTGTAAGCAACCATATCTCTTCCAACTTCCTCCCATAGGCGCGGCGCCTCGTCCTCCAGCTGTTGGAGCGTATCCTGTGACAACCATCTTGGGTCGGTCGAGATTGAGACTTTAGGAGGGCTATCGCGTGGATAGTCGGCGGGCAAAGCAATCCTCAGAATAAGTGAGGGAAGATGAGAGACTCGCAGAGAATCTTCTTCAGGTTCAGCCTGGCCGACTCCTCGCCGAGCTGGCACGTTGGTGGCAGCGGCCCCAGAAGGAGGCGGAAATGTCACCGTGACGGGCTTCTCCGGTGCAACTGGGAGCTCGATCTCAAATGTAAAAGGGTCGTCATGGAATGGGCGATGAATCTCAGGGTAGATGGCCTCGAGAGACTCCAGCTCCGTGGAGCGGAGGTCATCGGCTGGAGGGTCCATGTGAGCGGCGATGTGAGCCAGGTATCATGATTCTGCAAAGGGCTGTGACCGGTGATCAGGTCTCAAGGGTACAAAACAGATTTCCGTGGCCGTGTATCAGTAAAGAGAGGTCTAGCGAATTTCAAGCAGACGCCGATGTGGAGGCGATGACCCCGATATGTAGTACGATGCGATGCTGGTGGAGGCCGTCAACGTGATGGTGCAAGGGCCTGTGAAGCGGCGTAGGGAATGGCCAAGATCCAGAGTGCAAGGTGAAAAATGCCGCTAGAAGACGCTGTGGTGAATCTGAGATGGCTGATGAAGCAAAACGGAAAGAATTGGGACGGCAAGACTTGGGGTGTTTAGAGAGGCGAGGAGGCGAGAAGAATGATGAGCTCGCCGGTGCTGTTGACAGAAAAACAGCGGGTTCCCGCGAAACGATGACTCGTTCGGTGGTGGGTACAACCCTAACCCCCACTGATATCGAAGACTGCTCCGGGGTCCAGCACAGCTCCTAGAATACTGGTTCCAATGATGTGTCTGATGTTTGCAAAGCATGTATTAGCTTTAGCAAGGAGCAAGTATGAGTAATGTATAGGTTGAACCTGGACCGACGACCTGGAATTACAAATCAGCTACCCTGAAAGGTATCCCTTCGTGTTGAGATCAGGAATGAAAATACTGCGCACACAATTGTGTATAAATAATTTGCTACATCAATATATCTATGGTTCACTGATACTAATGACTCGAGCCTTGTGTAATGGCTCGGTGTACCAAGCAATCTGGTGATGCCAATAGCAGTGAAGGAGTTACACGTACCAAGACCGTGCCTGGTTCCCCCCACACTGGACGAGACGCCAACAGCTTGCACGTGCTTGAGCTCTCCACATGTCTTCAACGGCAATGTCGACGTCGTCATCTCCGTTCACCATTCTTTTCGATCCTCGTTACTCTCGAGCGCAAGCACGCTACCACAACCACAATCACATCTCGGGTCAAGAGTCGGCACCAGGCCGCGCTAAAGTCAAGTCCCCTGGACAGACGGGATCTCACTGTAGCTCGCCCTGGTCACCTTCGTCTTCCGACCCCCTCACGAGTCGAGCACTTCATCCTACGAGACCTACCTACCTAGATTCTCTGCGTCAACGATACAAAAGCTTGAAAACTGTCGCCATGGCGGACGACGCGCCCTTGGCTTCTCTTTCCCTCACTCACGTGTACTACGTACGTTTCTCGCTTCGTCCACAGGTAGCTTTCTCGAGACTGACTTTTCGCCCGGCAGGACCCCGATGACCACCTCTCCCTCCTTTGCGCCTATCTGGCCCTCATCCCCCAGGCTCTAGGCATCGTCTACGCTACCCTCATATTCTCCACCCGCGAGGTCGAAATCGCCCTGCTCTTCGCCGGACAACTAGCCTGCGAGGCCCTCAACTTTGCCCTTAAGCGTCTGATCAAGGAGGAGCGGCCGAGGAGAATTCATGGAAAGGGATATGGCATGCCCAGCTCGCACGCCCAATTTGTTGCGTTCTGGAGTGTCTCGCTTGCGCTGTTCCTGCTGGTCAGGCACCGGCCACGAGATGTTAGTGCAACGGTAGAGCGGAAGAATGAGTCAGTGACATCGAAGAATAAGTCGAAAAGGGGAATTGGCAGCGATAGACCTTGGTCTTTCCTCGAGCGTGCTGGGGTCAGCCTGTTAGGTCTTCTCGTGGCTGCAGCTGTGGCGTGGAGTAGGACCTATCTTGGGTATCATACAACACGCCAGGTCCTGGTCGGAAGTGGCGCTGGTGTCGCATCGGCTTTAGCCTGGTTCATCTTCACGGGCGAGCTGCGAAGGACGGGATGGCTACACTGGGCCTTGCAGACGAGATTGGCCAGGGCTCTGAGGACAAGGGACTTGATTGTTGTAGAAGACATGTGCCAGGCTGGTTGGGAGAAGTGGGAGAAGCACAGAGATGGCTCGACCCAGGCTTTGGAGACGAAGAGCAAGGCTTTGTAATTATGAAGACAGGAGCCCTTCACAATTGCTGTGATTTATCCTTCTCATTCGCAGGCCTACTTGCAATCACTGCCCCGATGCAGTGCTAATAAGTGGACAATCACAAACTTAATTACACAAGCACTAGAATTGACTTGAAGAACACACTTAAAGTAAGGTACTTAGTACTCTGCATGTTCCCATGTGGCGTGGTGTAACCGTGCAAGAGACGTGGCACTGCTAACCCTAGCCCGATTTGCCATACAGTGTCCAACCACCTGGCAGTGGTGCCCCGCGACGCGTCTGAACGCAGACAGCTTGACTCAGCTGCCTTTCTCTTCTCAGTTGTCACTGCACATACGATCTCACTCAACTCGCGCAAAAATGGCAGATACAACAGCTGCAGAGGACAGAGAGGTGAGAAAGATCATTGAGCTCTGATAGTTCCCAACAGGTCGGAAGCTGACATATGTTGTCTGGAAGCGTCTGAAGTCAGCTCTGTGGTATGCCGTGGGGCAGATCGTTGACGAAGAGGCTCTTCGCCGGAATCGCAATGCGACTCCGCAATTCATCGGTGCATTGACGGAAATGGTCTGGATGCAAATTGGTGAGCCTTAGATGCCATGTGCCAAAGGAAGCTTTGTTAATTGACCACCGTCCTTGCAGAGAACGTTGCTACAGACCTGGAGAGCTTCTGTAACCACGCGTCAAGAACAACAGTCACCACGGATGATGTGCTGTTATTAGCAAGGAAGAACCCGGATCTTCACAGTATCATGGAAGAATACGTCGATGAACTGCACGTCGAGAGAGAGGCTCTCAAGGGCAAGGCCAAAAGCAAAGGGAAAGGCAAATGACGTCTGCGAAAACATCATCTCGATGCAGATATGCATGTGAGCACGGCGTTAGAGGAGTTCATGTTGCGATACATTTTCAGTCACGGTCACGGAGTACGGACAGTGGTGTCGTGTCTTTGAAAGGTTCTATTGGCTCAAGGAGGCTTTCGGAACCTCACCACTGACCAAGCTCTATACTGCTATCCTGTTTGTATGTCTCGCGCCACTTCGCCAGCATATTGAGTGTGACACCCGAGCCACCACATACCACCAGGACTACGTTCTTCTTCTGCCACTCCTCATCCGACATGCCCTTCTCGCCTCCGAGCTCCTGCCTCAACATTCCGCTTCGGTACAATGGCGCCAGCGTCGCACCACAGGCTGGCTCGACAAGCATCCGAGCATCATCTGCGAAGCGCACGCAACTGATAGCAGCATCGGCATCGCTGACGACGAGTGACTTGAGGATCTCAGGATGATCACGGGCGTGAAACCAGGTCTGAGGCGAGACGCGAACGGCGCCGAGGGATGTAGCAATGGAGGTCATGGCGGGAAGAGTGATGTGCTCGCCGGCGCGGACGCTGGCATTGAGACTGTCAGCACCAACTGTCTCGAGAGACAGGACTCGTGGTCTCCGGTCATTAGACCATGCGCTATCGAGAACACCCTTCATCACGCCGTTCACGAGACCACCCCCACCGACGCTGCAGACAATTGCGTCGATGTCACCTTCAACTTGGGCCTTCGCCTCATCCACCAAGGTCGCTGCACCAGCCCAGATGTCTTCGTGGTCGAACGGCGGTACATAAAGTCCCCCTGGATCTTTGGACATGAGCTCGTCATGCACATAGGCGTTGCATTCGGCCCAGTTAGCACCGACTTGGTGGACATCAGCTCCAAGGGCCATCAGCTTCGATTGCATGAGAGGCGAGGCGATGGTGGGCAGAACAATCGTCGCTGGCAGACCAAGCGATAATGCTGTGGTGGCACATGCGAGGCCAGCGTTTCCTCCAGACGGGCAGTAGAAGTGAGTCTTGACATTGTCCGGTGCTGCAGCGGCGGCGCGGGTCATGAAGTTACCAATGCCGCGGGACTTGAATGAACCACTAGGCTGCAGGTTCTCGAGCTTGAGATATATGTTGCTGCAGACGGGGAGAATCATCAGTCTACTGTGGATCTCACACGAAGAACGACTGTCGACTTACCATCCTGCGATCTGGGAGAGCTCTGGGTGGCGGAGGCAGGGTGTTTGGATCCAGGGGATCTTTGCCTCAGTCGGAAGTGATCCCATGATGTTTCGGGTCAACAATTGTTGTCGTGCTGGAAATCGAGCAATTGAATGATAACAAAATCAAGAAAGCATGTTCTGGAGGCTTTATATGCTCGTTGTGCGACAATGGTGAGGAGCGAGGTAAGTGGTCTTACTGACGAACCCCCCACGCTGGGAGAATGGAACATGGCAAGGGCGCGCGGTACCCTAGTCGATGGGTGGTTCCAGAAGGCTGAGAACACTGGCTAACGATCGAAAGGGCGCAGTCTGACCGGCTTGTGTCCGCATCGTCTCCATTCCGCCTCCGCCGTTAGTGCCCGCCGCCACCCCGAGATTCAAATCGAACCCTAACCCTTTTGACGATGATCGTCCTTGACACTGTTCTGAGACACAGAGGACGACAGGTGCAGCGGACTGATGGCAATGAAGGAAACAGAAACGACACAGGCCATGACTTGTCTTTCATCGAGAATTGCAAGCTGCGTGTCAGTGCTGAGCTGGGGTTAGTGGATTCCGAAAATGAAGTAGTAACCTGACAGTCAAGGCTTCACCAAGACTGCATCGCATTTGGCGTTTCGAAGGGACGGAACGATGTCGAAGGAATTGAAGTGAAGGACACCGTCACCAGAATGTTCGTTGCGAGGAGGTATTTCGTCTGATCTATATGCTCGTCGGGCCGCCAGCTGACTCGGACGGTGGCATTCTAGCCATATCTTACTTCAAAGCGCCCTCACTTTCTACACTTTCTCGACATCTTCCGCCCACTTCTTCAGCCAAATCGCACACACACACAGTCTGTAACCATCCTGGTTCAACTTTGCTCTTCCAACTTCAGAGCCTGTGAATTCTCTCGTGCTTCTCGTGAGGTTCAAGAGTGTCTTCTCTTCTTGCGCCCTCCCTGACGCACCGCCACCGCACCAGCTTCCTGATATGTGAGCGCAGTCCTTTGAGAGACGGGCACCCATCTAATCAGCCTCGTGCTTGTGATTCCTGATCAACGAATCGAGCTTCTCGATATCTTCATCGGATTGAGCATCTTTTCGTGCGATCTCATCGCACATTCTCGTGGTAAGCCACAACTAGAAAACTCGCCAATGACAAAGCCAGCAAGACTAATTTTGGGACAGCACGATGCCCCCCTTGAATGGTATCTTGAAGAAGGGGAAGAAAAACAAACATCGCCACCATCTGAACGACGATGACCGCTTTCGCCCGGTCCATGCGGATATTCCGATTCGAAGCATCGAATTCCCACCCACGCCTCCGGCGGACGTCTCATCCCCGGACTCTGGCTCCTCGACCAGCAGCCGCAAAAGGCGCCGCGATAACGAGGAAGCGAGCGAACCGAGGAACCAGCGCAGCCGACGCACGCCACCTGAATCTACGCCTGAGATGGAATGGGAATTCAAAAGGAAGCATGTGGATCGGACGTTCCAATACGATCCTCACGATGTCGAGCCGCCTTCACAAGATGCTTGCCTTCCTTGGCTAAAGAAAGACGAGTTCGGTGCCTACGAGAGTTTGACAGACACAAGCAAGATCGACAATACGATCTTGAAGCCATGCGTCTCTGATCTCATGTTCCCCGACATGCTCGATGACAGCAAGGACATGACGACGATCATGGTCAAAGTCCCTAAGAAGCCTAAAAAGGGATCCTCAAGGTCGAAGGAAAAGCGACGAAAGGCACGGAGAGAGCGCGAGGAGGCGTCCCCGAATCCAATTCCCGTCCCAGAAAGTGTCTCTGTGCCCACGCCAGCCACTCCTCCAGCACCACGGCCGGAACCACGTCGGCCACCGCGACCGGTGAAGAAAGTCACGCCAGCGCCTGAACCGACTCCCTATGAGAAGCAGAAGAAGTGCTCACTGCTTACGCAATTGCCTTTTGATATTCGGCAGTTGATCTATCGCGAGATGCTAGTAGCGTCTACCCCTGTGGCGGTTCACAGTAACTGGAGGAAGATCTATCAACGCGAAAAGCCACAAATCGGGGTCCAGTTCCTTCGAACGTGTCGTTTCATCTACGACGAGGCGATCTCCACGTTGTACAGCGAGAACATCTTTTACTACCGCATCAGGGACGCTGTGAACACCGCAGCCACTTTGGGGGATGTCCGTCATCCAGCACTCACATTTGGCAACCCGGGCGCGGCCGATGACGGTGATGCTGAGGACTCGGGGTCTGACTGGGAGAGAGACCAGCTTGCTCCAAAAACGCGCATCAACAGAAACGCCAATAAGAGAGTGACACGTAGCACGGCACGAAAGAAGAAAACGATGGAAGATTGGGACATCAATATGCCCAAATTTGCGCACCTCTTCCGCCACATAGTCATCGAGGCTGAATCAAACAGGCTTGAGGCGGCAACCAAGGAATGTATGGCTGGTGCTATTGCAGTTTTTGGCTTCAAAGACCAAACAGACAACATTGAAGAGGCACAAGAGCGTCGGAGCATTCGAAACCTGACTCTCCGGGTCACACCGAGTCGTCACAGCGGCCTTGCACATGGCTATACGTTCGTTGACTTTTTCGACAAAGAATCTCGAGTGATCTCAGCCGTCAGAAGTATCGACTGCAGAATCTTCAGGATCGAGATCAGCCGCTCAGTTTTGAGGGAAGACGTCACGGCAGAAGTCCATCGGAAGAAAGAGGCCACGGATACAATTGAAGTCGACTTCTATCACCAGCGGGCTCTCTATAACCTCAAGTCCGGCGCAGAAGACGTCTGGAAGGGAGATGTTGTTATGCAACAGAAGCGAATGGATTGTGTTCTGGCAGGTCGCCTCAGATTGGAGTCTCTCGCACAGGAAGTGAAGACTTTGTGCGAAGAAATGAACGATGGCAAATCCCCAGATCTTGCGGACTCGGGGGAAGTACATGTTCCCTTCGGAGATGACGATGATCTCTGGAATGATGAAGAACCCACGGCCTACGACCCCGGAGTTGAAGATTTTGGTCCGACTGCTGGCCAGGTACTTGCTCAGGTTGAGGGCCAAAGCGATGTTGTCGACGAAGATGAAGCAGCAGGCGTACCCCAGCCGATTGAGGAAGTGGAATCTGAGAGTGGGCTAGCCGTGCCTACGACTGGCCAAGAAAGTGCCCTTGATGAGACGCTCAGTTTCGCTTATACGGTCGCTAGCACTGAAGTGCATGAGAACCATGATGAGGAGCAGGGCGTGATGGCAAGCACAGCCCAAGACGGAGCCGAAACCGGGGACCACATGGACGAGGACGACCCACAGGCCCAGCAGCAGGACGGAAGTGAGAACGAGTAGCGACGTGATGCACGAAGCGCGGAGTTTGACGCGGTTGAGGATGAGAACCTAGGTCTCACATGATGCACAAGGTCTTGTTATACAGACGATGCAGAACTGCGGGACTTCGTAGCCGCCATCGCGCTGAAAGCATCCTGGGCCATCGTTTCCGCTTGGTTTGTGGTGCACCTACACTTTTTGCTTCTGGCCTTTCTCGAGGAAGTACCGCCAAAGGGTTCTTGATGATTAGGCTTTCAATTCAAATTCGTATATATGTTGACAGCTTCGCGTTTCGCCCACGCTGTCCTTAGGAACGCCGCCCTAATGTGAGGTCCTGTGACTCGCTTGTTTTAAAACGTGACATTGTTCTTGCTATTCCATCGGGTATAGATATCATAAACCTTCTTTTCTTCCATCCAAAGCTGAAATGCTGCCTTCAAGAAATTGCGATCTTCACTTTGCTGACCTCTAATGATTCCGTATCGACAAGGATGACTTCTTTCGTTTGCGCGAAGGATGGTACGGTGATGAGGCGGACTGACTGACCTGCAGGCCCGTGGATGGTTTTGGTCGAGAACTCGGGCTGATTGCCAACGAAAAATACATGCGGAGAGGCTTGCATGACGAACGGATCGTCTTCCTGGAATGGGTATGCCCCTGGAAAACATTAGCTTCGGTGCGTAGAGTGCAGCAAAGATAACTTACATAGCGTATCTGGTGCCGTCGGCGCGCAACACCTCCACCGGCACATAGCTGCAAGCATGCCCAAGCGATCGTTGCTGTCGACGTATTTGAAGACATCATCTACGTTCTGACCACCGGTGCCTAATATCCTCCAGCCCTCGACTTCTGCTTCCCATGGATTCGTGACAGTATCAAACCACCCCGGCTTCGACGCCGATGTTGCTGGATCCGCGCTATACTGCCTGGCTGTGGGAAACATGGCATTGTGAATACCCTGCTGCGGATAACTTGCATTGGCCGGGTCGTTCTCGCCTGGTAATAACGTGACAGGCATGGACGGCAGGAGTCCACTTAAGAACCCATCGAATAATGCTGAAGGTATTGAGTTGTAGGCACTGGCATCATAGCCATATTTTTTGTTGGCCTTCTTGTCGCCCTCCTCTGCTTCATGCTTGATTTCGGTGGTCGAGATGGAGTTGCCGGCGATGATGAGTCTAGAGATCTTTGAGGCATTGGCTTGTTCAGAGGGGCTGAGAGCCTCCCCGAGGAGGAATTCGAGTAGCAGATCAAGTTCGAGAGCGTACGATGCGTCTGATCCAGAGAACGACAGTCCAGATACGATGGCGATCTTCTTGGCCTCTCCGTCTACTTGTGCCTTCACCTTCCCGTTCGTGCCGTTACTAGGCTTGGTGAGGGCCCAGCGCTCGGGTTGCGGTGCCAGGTCGGGAAATTTCACATCGATGACTTCCAGCTCGCCATTGGCGTTCTCCGTGCCCATGACGGCGATGATGCAACCTGTAACAAGTGGTACAGTCTTGAGCATGTCGCCGACAAGTCGAATGCGGCCGGAGTCGTCTTCGAGCATGAGTTGGTCAGACCCGTCATCGGAGAAGTACTTCTGAGTCGATGTAGGCGCGGAAATCCAACGCTAGGCACTCTTGTTAGCCTTGCGCATTGTGATATCAAGGAGCTACACTCACATCCTTGGAAACATCTTCAAGGATATTTGGCTTGAGGCGCATCTCCATGTAGACAGTTCCTGCGACCCAGCAAAGCTCACCCTGCCTCACGTCCAGCACACGGTCTACCCTCTTCGCGGTCTCGCCTCCAATCACGGTGCCATCCCACGCGGTGGCAGCAACCTCTTCAACGGCAGGCTTGATCCTGGTGAGACGCAGAAAGTACATGTCGCCATATTGCTGTTGATAGGACTTTGACTTGTCCAAAGCAAAGCTGTTCAAGGGCTTATAGGAGTCGGACTCTCGAGCGAGGATGTTGTGCGGTGTGTCGCTGCTTGCATCGTCAGTGTCGAAGAGCTTGTGCAATTGATATGCCAAACTGAACAACTGAAACTTACGAGGGTTTCTGGAGAAGACTCCCTGATGCTTCCTCGAGATTGACCATGCTGAGGGCTTCGGATCACGGTGCAGTGATTGCAGATGGCGAGGATCTGGGTAGCAAATAGGTAGCTCGAAGCTGTGAGACGCGTTCAAGGGAAATCGCAGGGCCCCGCGTAACGCGACCGTTGCTTTGGCGTAAAGTGCCCCGCCGTTGCCCCACCATTTGATCAGCCGTTTCAAACGGTGGATCGCCAACCCAGTAGCGGCAGTCTCCGATGTCATGACTCTACCTCATGTCATACACGCCCTTATTATTCGTTTCTTCACACACTTCACTCATATTCCGGATTGAGTTTGCTTGGACTATTCCCCATTCTCGATCGCCGCCATAGTTTCAAGGGTATTCTACAACCAATTCTTGGCATATCCTATTCTACGACTTGAGGTGTTCCCACAAACCCGAGCCCTCTCCAATTTGCACCATGGCGCCTCAAGCAAGAGCCCCGACTGTTCAGGTCAACGATCTATCCTACACATTCCCAGACTACTCAACTGGTATCCGAAACATCTCAATTGACTTGCCTCCCCGCTCACGCACCCTTCTCATTGGAGCCAACGGCGCTGGCAAGACCACTCTCCTCCGCCTCCTCGCCGGCAAGCGTCTCGCTCCGAGCGACACCATTTCCATCTGCGGTGTAGACCCCTTCAAGGAAGGTCTCGAAGGTGTGACCTACCTCGGCTTGGAGTGGGTGCTCAACCCTATCGTCAGGACAGACATTGGCGTCAACGAGCTGTTGCGCTCTGTTGGTGGCGATGCCTACCCAGACCGCAGGGATGAGCTGATTGGCATGCTCGATATCGACACAAACTGGCGCATGCACGCTGTCTCTGATGGTGAGAGGCGCCGTGTTCAGCTCGCGATGGGCCTCATCCGCCCTTGGACTGTTCTTCTTCTCGATGAGATCACCGTTGATCTCGATGTTCTCAGCCGTGCAGAATTCCTCGGCTGGTTGAAGCGTGAGACTGAGAATCGGGAGTGCACCATTGTTTATGCCACGCACATTCTCGACAACCTTGCAGGCTGGCCTACGCATCTTGTCCACATGCATGTCGGCACAATCAAGGAATGGGACACTGCCGACAACATGCTTAATGCTCTCGAGCCATCGGTTGGTGCCTCTGGCAACAGCAGATTGGGAGAGCTTGTTCTTGGCTGGCTCAAGGATGATCTCAAGGACCGTGGCCCGAGAAGTCAAGCGAAGCTCGGGTCCGAGGGTAAAACGTACGGCTTCGGAGGGATCCAGATTGGCGGGTACGGAGATGAGTCGAAGCCGGCCAAGCAATAGGTCAACAGCCACTGCGAAAGTGTTCCCTGGGTTTTGTGATGCCCAAGGTACCACACTCTCTATTTGGATGGACGCTCTTCCTTTTCGTAATTTCTTCTTTGCATGAACAGGCACTCAACTGCATTTTCGGCGCTTCGGACTCAACATACTTCAAGCAGAACAGACAGCACATCTTTCAACGGGTGCTCGGCGTTTCACGGGATGGCGGCTGAAAGAGAAGGCATAAAAACGCTCTTTGGTGTTCAACATTTTGGTATATCACTTGACGAAGTAAGCAGATATGGTCGTCATCCTTGTTCATCATCATACATACCCTGATACTCAACTTCGGGGTAAATAAGCTGCGTTCATCACGTGCAAACATAGATCTCAATACACTTCTTGGCGTCTTGTCCCATCATTGGATGGCGCTCGCTTGCATCGATGTCCGGCTTGATGTGACCCTTCCCTCCATCGAGGTCTTCAGCACCGTCATGGTGTTCTTCAACAGCTCCGCCACTCCGGGTAAACCATTGCTTGCAAGCGCCTCCAAGACACCGATCCTGTAGTCCTGCCAGCTGAGGCGCAGACCGCCACCTGTCGAGAGCTTCGTGAGAGACGTCTGTGTCACAGGGCCAGCATGCCTGATGCGAATAGTTTTGCCGTTTGACATTGCCTCGTCTTCTGCAGACCTGACTCGCAGAATGCTCTGTAGACACAGCACTGGTGAATGCGACAACCCGAAGATCATTGCCAGAGAGAAAGATTTATCGACATTAGGCACGTATGTGGTGAGCCCGGCTACTGTAGCTCGGGGAACAAGGCACCCCTGAGCGTTCGGATCACCGTCGCTGAAAGCTCGTGTTCGCCATAGACAGTTGCAAATATCCATGAGGAAACCATTGTAGAGGTTGACATACGTTCGGTCATATGTCCTCGAGTCGATCTTGCCACTTCCGTCTCGTTTCGTGGTCATGGCCGTCTCAAAGCCGCGCTTGAGACTAGCAAGAACATTGCAGATACGTGACACTATCGCCACTGAATCGCTGAAGAATAGCATGTATATGATGAGCCTATGAGGCAGCTCTATGCGGATGTAGTCGCGAAGACGTTCGGCTGTCACAAGACGGATGCACTGTTCGTAGAAGTCGAGAACGACGCATGCAGTTCCGACATTCGGACTCGTCTGGATGAGTTGAAGTGTCAAGGCGTTAACATGTACCACGAGGGCGGAAAAACTCTGATTCCCCAGCTCCGCATGTGAGGCGTCCACTTGTAACAACGTGGTCCAATGTTGCAATATTCTGGTATACATTTGCACCAGCTTGAGCTGCGATAGCTGCTCGTTGCTCGCGAGAGCAGTTTCCAGGGGCTGAAACACATGCTGGTACACCTCTATCGGCACATTAGAAGATGAAAGAGATGTTGGGCTGGTGAGGGTCTTACGATCAAAGCCAAGGAGTGGTGTGAAGCTTAGCACATCAAGTATCGTGGCATAATCTCCTCTCCCATCCCAGAGCGGCAGAAATTTGGCGAAGAAATTAAGGATTGTTGTCGGAAGTATCT
>WNLN01000437.1:0-19765 GCA_021347865.1 Sarocladiaceae sp. CBMAI 1973
GCTTGCAGTGTTGACCGTTCTGATGCTTTCGAGCCATGTGCATTACCACTCGGTCCACGAAGCTTATACGCCAATATTGTGGCCATGAAGTTTTCCTGGGCTTTGTTACTAGACGTCCCTTCCGTACATTGTACTCCAGCTTGATTCAAGTCCTGACATGTCTTGCTCGCAGCGCCGATATCTGGTTCGGAGACCCGCTCGACCTGGACTATTCGTGGACATCGATCTCGGAAACCGTACGAGGACAATCTCAGAATCAGACCTTTGTATGTGGCCTTGGTCAAGGTCCTTGCATGTTGACCCGGCCCACAACCATCCCGTTTGAGCCAGCAGTCCAATAATGTTGCTGGACGCTCCGCATCCTTCGGCAGATGCAATGCTCGTTCGCGCACGCACGCTCTTAGCAGAAAGACTGTCACGTAGTTTCCCTGCGCAGCCAGACGAGGCGCAAGTTTCTTCGGCAAAACACCTCGCAGTATAAACTGTCTGGAGATCCAAGAGCATTGCACAGCGAGTATCGTTCTACTCCTATCATCGCGTTCGCAACACAGGCACGTGTAAGTGCAACGAGATGTAGCAAAGCAACCCGCCATCTCGATTAACGACGACCACCCTCTCCCTCGAACTGTCAGATAATACCTACCGACCTGCCTGCTGGCCTGGAGACACTCTTTCACTACCCCACCCCCTTCGTCAAACCAATCGACCCCCCTTCATGTCCCGCCAGGTTACTCGCAAGTAGTGCTGTCGCTGCGAGTCACTACCCACCACCTTTCCTTCTGGATCCACCTCACCCATCCTCTGCCACGCCCAGGTATCCTCAATCGCATCGCAATGGCAGCTCGAGTCGCTCACTCATAGCGGTGCCTGTGCGCATGCCCGGACGCACCGGCTGGAGTATCTCCAGAGGCGATGAATGCCATCATATGGGCTCAGGTCTAAGTATCACATGCGCCCACATCCTCCAAAAGCCCCGGCCGCCCGCTCCCTCCTTTAGGACCATCGCGCGAAAGGCAATCTCGCGCGCGCATGACGGCCACCTTAGACTTTACTTCGACCCGGGGCCTGGGCGCGCGAGTTGTTATCGGGTCTTCTAAAGCCCACGATCTTCTAGAAAGCTAGTGGGTCTGCACTGGCCTCTGACTGGCTTCGGAGGATTCTCTCAACACAGCGCGAGCCCCATCAGCTACTAGGGTCCGGGATTACTGTAAAGTCTGGTGGTGGGATCAACTGGTCGGCTCCACCTCACCCATGTTCAGTACTAATCTGTCTGTCCCTCCAGTCTTGCTACCAGGTCGAGAGGTGAGCTTGGCCTCGGAACTGGTCAACACCGTATTGCTTCCCGAGCTAGGCGACGAGAGTTGTGCTCCAAATTGTCAAAACTGCTTGCCGTTCATTGATCGCTTGATGGCCATTTCCCTTTTCGACAAGGGGGTCAAGCTCGGATCACGACCATACTTCCCTTACCGTCTTGTATTGCCTTCAGTCCGGCACGCGATCGCGTGGTCTCCATCGTGTGAGCTCGTAAAGCCTGAGTCGTGCAGATCAACATGATCACCAAAGCAGTTTGCAAAGACGATGTTGCAGCAAGACTACAGCTTGAGTACATCGGCAACAGTGACCACTATCTCACTGAACTCATGATATGCTTATTCGGTAGTGTTTATCGAGCACATATGTTCCGGTACCAGGTTCGAGCTTGGACTGGTGGACCCTCAACCTCGGAGGCGCCGTCCTCCTTCCAAGTACGGCGGCACACCAGGAACTGGTCGTCCAAAGACAGAGACCGGCGGCGCTTCTATTCACAGGGCCGACTTCTGCTGCAGGCCCTAATCGTTAGACAGCCGACTAAGTCCTGTTCCTGGACGTAATGGCCGGGGCCAGCAAGGATCCACCCCCAGGAGTCCAGGACAATGCCGGGCTTTCATCAATACACTCCCCTCCTCGCATCTGCCGTTCCTTACTTTTAGAACATATACAAGTTGCGCCTCCGGCGCTGACTGCTGACTTGCTGAACCTATCCACTACCCATAACATGGCTTGCCCAATACGCTGAGCCAACCTCGAACTTGCATATACCTAGCTTACTTATCAACCTCTGTCCTCGACGCCTGGATTTTGAATATTGACTTCAACAAACACAGCTAGCAAAAGAGGAATTTCAATCTGTCAGTCGCAGCAACCCAAGGGGACATTCACGCAGTCGGCAAGATATGCTCCCATGACGACCACGGCGGCTTACCCAGCCACTATGACTGAGCTGAGAGGCGAGCCAGCTCATTCAGCGCTGTGGCATAGCTATGGGAGCTCAATCAACATGGCCAACCGTATAGGAAGCACGACTGAGCCTGCCCTTTCCAACACAATTTCATCATCGCCCCATCTGGCTCGGCCACGGTCTGACCACAACAGTCTTGACCATGCGCAGCTCTCCTATGGGCGATACGCGCAGGACGAAGCAGACCCCTACGACACTCAACCACAACCAGGCATGAACGCGTCGCATGGGTACCCAACTCTGAAGAGGTCCTTTTCTCAGACTGAGGCGCCAGCTTATCAAGAGATCGTCCAAGATCTAAGGGACGACAGTTCAAGAATGAACATGAGCCAGGACCACAAGCTCTTGGCTTTTCGCAAATCTCAGGACAAGCACACCTTGACGGATCAGCATGGCAGAGTGCAGTCACTGGAACTGTCGGCTCAGCTCCATGGCATGTTCTTCCTCTCGGAGATGCCAGCAACGTCAAACGAGAGTGCAAGTCAACAACCGGAACTTACCTGCTACCGGCGCAATCTTTTTCAAATCAGCGGTTCGCTCGTCACACCTCGTGGCTCATTGTCAGTTGTGAATGAGTCTGGCGAGTCAGTCCTCGTCAACACGATGGAAGTAACCATATCGGCCATCGAGTCCGTCGACGGCAACCCTGTGCGTCTGATAGTGATTCCATGGAAGACACCTCCACCAAACACGGCTGATGTTGCACAAACCCCGGATCAGGAGCCCCCTTCTCTACCTCTGATTCCTTTCCAGGACGATGGATCCGAGGCCGATGGCGATTATGCAATCTACCCAATCGGTTGGAGACGACTACAGTTCAGAATGTTTGTTCTTAGCATTTCTCCCTGACGACGCCATTGCTAACAATGTCACAGAGCTACCGCGAACAATGGTCGTCGCAAAGAGCTTCAGCAGCATTTCGTACTGCATCTCAAAGTGTACGGCACACTAGCCGACGGAACGAAAGTGGTTATGGCTGAATCTATCACTGCACCAATCGTTGTCCGAGGCCGAAGTCCACGTAATTTCCAAGCCCGAAAGGAAATCCCTCTACTTGGATCTAGTGCTGGTTCAAGAGGCCAGGCTCTCGTGGAAAGCGGACTTGGGGTCGTGGCTGGCACATTAGGAGTGAAACAGCAAGAGGTGAAGGGGAGAGGACTTGAGTCTCAAGTTCCTCGTTCAGCCTTTACATTCACCGCTCCAAAGGCACCCGGTGCTACAGGAACTCCAATGCGGTCCAGGTATGGCATCACCACATTGCGTTGTTCTCAAGTTGTAAGGGATCCGCAGGGCTAACACCAGAGACAGCACATATCCATCGTGGACACAACCTGGTCAAGGATCAGTACCCCAAGTTCCATCATCGAGCCCAGGACAGTACGCTGCTACGTCTCTGCCTACTGATCCGTACGGCAAGGGACCATTGACTGGAACCTCCAACTTCTCAAACGAGTCGTCCGACATGTCGCTGCCTCAATCGATGGGCTCCATGCCTATGGGTGTTGTCGCAAGCGACCAGCAACACGCAGCCAAATCTCCATATTCATACAGCCAGTCGAGCACCACATCCCGCCAGGTGCCCAGTCATGCTCACAGTCTCAGTGGAGGGGAGCAACCTATGGGAATGCCGCGTTACTCCGATACTGCAAGGGCCATGAAAAGCCCTAGGACCACAGGTCAACAGTCCATTCACGGCTCCGTGAGCGGCCAAGAACCACCGTCAGACTATCGATACGGATCCTACGCTTCTATTGGGGCTGCAGGTGACGTGCAACCCCCAAGTTACGGCAACGAACCTCCAGCCACCACCAATGCCCCCTCGCGGGACTACTATCCATCAGTCAGTACTTGGACTACAACTGCAGGGGAAAACGCACCCTCTTCTTCATACACAGCTGGCGATTCGCGACCATACTCTTATCCACAAGACTCATACAAACCCGGTCAGACACCATCCGCAACAATCAAGACGGAGATAGGTGCGCAGCCCGCTGGTAACTACAATAGCACGCCTCGAGGATCGTTTGTCGACGCACTCCACAACTACTCATGGGGCCAGAATTGAGCCAGAGCAGCGAAGTGTTACAAAGGTTTGGAAGAAGAGCGAGGCGTTAGAAGGCAATCCTTGGGTGCCCCTCACGGCGTTTGATTTGGGTTTATGTCTGCTGGACTTGTTGTCTCCTTCGCCGGCAGACTGTAGGATAGCTAAGTTGCCATTTTTGTGGGATGATTGGTCACGAATATACGCTGAGGCTGCCGGAACGATTTCTTTTTCACTGGGTACATTGATATCTTATATCTAAGCCAATTCGTGCTTTGTGTGACAATGAAAGTGTTGATCAAGACGGTAGCGTGTCTTACGTGGTAAGCATATCCTGTAATGCAGGAATAGTACTTACTCAGGCAGACCAATACGTAAATTACGTTCCTGTTACAGAGCCGATTCATTGTCGCCGTAACCTAAGGCGCCTACATATGCCAAGCCAAGACGTCGAGCTGAAGCAGATGTCCGATCCTGATTGGTCGTGTGACAGGCATTATAAGAGGGGACATACCAGTGCATATTGATAAGATAGTAGATCTTCCTGGAATCTTAATTGTTTCTACTTCTCTAGATTGCGGCGATATCTCCTTCTCTTCCTCTTTCTAGGTTCACCCAGCCATGATCTGCGAGACATCCTCGAAGCTTTGTGGTGATGATGAATCGAACAGGAATTAAGAACCGGACGGGTAGCTATTTACCAATAGATTCCTACTATCCCCAGCATTTCAAAACGGTCCAGCCGAAAAAAGACCCCAAATAATATACGTAACAAGTGACATTGAGCTATGGAGAATATAACTTGATAGCGGTTAACAGCGTGAGCTGTTTCAAAGGGTTAGGGTTATAATGTGATAAGATAAGAATGGGTTGCGACAAGTCAAATTGAATGTTGCGATCTTCAACATCAAGACCGTGTCGCTTCTTGGGCCTCACAGTAGAAAGACCCTTCAACCTTGGTCAGAACAGAATCTGAGAAAGCCGGGATTGTCAGCCCTCAGGATAGTGGCTGTTTTGCTTGAGGAAATCTTGCTGAAATCTCAGACTCATCTGCGGTGGTCACCATGTTTGAGCAACCCGAGGCAAAGAGGTAAGCCCCCATTCTTTCTAATCGCATCACCCTTCAAGAGAGATCTAACATCCGAGCAGAGTGCGTCGGGATGAGCTTTTTGAATCAGATCGTTCTGATGAGAGCAGCGGCGATGAGGCAATGGACGGCGACCTGAGGGCCAGGCTGAATGAGCAAATCGCGAAGTCATTAGGCCTTCTTCCTGAGCAGGAAACCGACCGGCAAACCACAAACAAGGATGCGAAACCTGCACGCAAGTCGAGGAAAGACTCAGAGGAGCAGTCTTACACAGATGATGACCACGAGGATGACGAGGAGAAATGCGCGGATGAATTTGAGTTCCAGCTTTTCAGCACATCGGCACCGACGACAAAAGTTGCCCTGGAAGATGAGAATCTGGGCGACGGCGCATTTGTAAGGAGACGGCCAGAGTCTTACTATCTCGTCACGCGAATACCAGACGAGCAACGGCTGAGATACGCTTTCGCTGCAATCACCGGAGACGAGGTTCTGGAGCGCGCTAAAGCACGCTCATGGGGCCTCGAACTGCCATGGAAGGTCGTACATGCCACACACAATGGAAAACTCCATACTATGATGGAGGAGTCTCGGACAAGAGACCCAAGCAAAGGAAGAGGCCGTCCTGGCAAGAAGAAGCGTATTGCGATGAGAACGAAAGCAAGGGCTGAAGCAGAGAAGTCAAAGGAGCTCAATGCGAAGCTGGCAGAGAAGGAGGAGCAAATCAAAGACAAGAAGAAGAGGCTAAATAGGGCTAAGAAGTTGCGACGGCGAGCGAAGGCGAAGGAGCAGAAAGGAGGTGATGGAAGAGGAGGTGATGGAAGAGGAGGTGATGGAAGAGGAGGTGATGGAGGAGGAGGAGATGAGGACTCTGGTGATTCTGATAATTCGGCATAAGAACAGGATAGCGACATGCTTTAATTATCACGATTATATATTGATATGCGCAAAATCACCAAGCAGGAGTTTGACCATTAGATTTTAGAAATGGGAAGGTACTATGTGAGGATGCAACTGTCGGATCAGCTCTTGAGCAGATGGGCAAGTACCCCAACTCGGTGAGGTCCCCACTCGCAGCTGCACCACCACCAATGAGGTCCCCTAACTTCGCGACTTCTCGACTGCTTCATCCACAGCACTCCAAATCCATTAATCCATATCCATCCCCTCGACGCGCCTCAGCTTTCCCGCCAAGCAGTAATAACTGTCGAACGATACCCTCCGACACAGAATAAGACTGAGACTTTCATCACTACCCGCGAATGACCTGAAGAGCGCACGGAGAGCTTTCTGGGCAAGGCCTATCTCCCGCCGATGCGAAGTCACGAGGGCTGAGTTCCAGCGACATGAATTCCCTATGGACGCCCAAGGCTGGGGCAGAGGGCGCAAGCGGAGAGTCTGAGGCCACAGCCAGCCCGGCTCCCGACGCCCCGAGTCCTGCAGCGCCGGCCGAAGATGTGGCAGATACGGGAGAGGTTGTCGAAGGCGGACTTGAAGAAGAGAAGGAGGATGTCGCTGTTGCGCCGCCACTGCCGACCAGGCCGTCTCTTCAGCGCAATGCGATGCAAGGCTTGCCATCCGTACCCGATGCGCCGAGCGACCCCCAGGCTCGTCAGCCTCCCAACCATGCCCCGACCGATTCTCTATCCCTCGCCCAGCTCCGTCGAATCGTCACAGAGGTAAACCGCACCGAGCCTGCCGCATACGACTTCGTCTACTCAGACATGGGACCACATCCTGAGGAGATTGACGAATGGTTCGTGTACCAGGTCCCTCAGTGGATGCGCCTTAACGCTGCGCAGCATGCTTTTGAGTGGCTTTGGCAGCAGGAGGCGGACTCAGACACGACTTGGGACGATGCCGACAACGACACAAGGACGAGATTTGTACAGGCTGCGATCGCAGGTGTTCAGTCTAACGATGCTGCGCTTCGATCTGCGTCCATTGGGATGCTCTTGTACTTGGTGCTGGGCCGCTGGGCGGATACAGCTATGCCGATTGCTATGCGCGGGGATTGTAAATCAATGGCCAGCATACCTCAGTTGCAGGCGATCAAGGCTGGGATTGAGTGTCTTACGTCACTTGAGGGATTGCCTGTCGTGTGGGAGGCGTTGAGGCACAGCTTCGAGACACACTGGTGAGCTGAGACACCACGGTGCATCTGTGCATACATGGCCATGGACTAACAAGTAGGCAGGGCCGGCGACAACCAAGCTTCAAGTCAACAAGAAGGCCAGGACGAGTTGATGAACCTCATGACCATCATGTACATTGCCATTCAGACCACGCTTAATGACCCAGAAGACATGTCGATGGCGTATGGAAAACTATGTACGTTGATCACACACATCGCGGAATCTCTTGTTTACTGACGGCCAATCAGTGGAACTCAATCCGTCGTTGGTGGACTTCATGATGACAGCGACATCAAAGCTGCGATGGGATGACCAGCTTGCAATGCCCCACACACAGGTATGCTTCTTACACAGGTTCAAGCACAGTGCTCTGCTGACAAACTCAGATCTTCTTGCTCTTCTGGAAGTCTATCCTTCTGTGTTTTGGAGGTCTAGAGGAGCTTGACGCTCTCAAGAAAGCGACAAGCGAGCAGAGGCCTGGTGCTAAGAACAAAGAGACCATTACTGCATCGCCGCTGGACTATCATGTTTTCCGTCAGGAGATCACTTCGAAGTATCCTGCATATGTCCCGCCGAAACCAGTGATTCCACTCGAAGCCGAAAACACATCCTTGCTTCCACCACTTCCAAATGTAGCATCGCGAACGAATGGCTCGAACGGTATTATCGCTGGACCATCCACTGCGCAGACGGGCGCCTCGATCCTCGATCAGCCAGTACATATCGCAACGCCGGCACCCTCGCCCCCACCGTCACCAGGGGTTGGAGGAAAGGGTGGTAAAAAGCAAAATTACCAAACGAACCAGAACTTCCCCTTTCTTTACCCGCCGCTGGATGCGACAAGCAATAGTGCGGGTGGCAAGGGCTCATTAGGCTTATTCGACGCTGCTGCCGGGCGTCGATGGGAAGGAAGTGACATTCCCGCCTCTATCCTGGAAGCTGGCGAGCTGTTTTCTACGCGGGTTCGTATGACGAGGGCCACGCGTCAGCTATGGGACGAGCGAGAGAAATTCTTGAAGCACGAAAGAGGCTGGAATGCAGGGCATGTGGACGATGATGATCTTGAGATTGATGGACTCGATCTCAACGAGCTATCAATAGAAGAAAGGGAGATCCTGAAGGATCTCAAGGCGGAGGAAAAGCAGGAGCAATTGCCGCCGGAAGACGAGAAGGAAGTTGACTTTGGTCCGAACCCTGATACCCTCAGCAAAAGAGACAAGGAGCGTCTCGCTGCTGTTGAGAGATTTTACGTAAGTTCAAGCCACCCTTACGAGCTATTGTGCTTACTGATCTTTCCGATAGCGAGATGCCCTTCCGCATCTACAGTCTCTCGTCATTGTTCTATTGAGACCAATTCTAGTTAATGTCACGGCGATTGTTGCACAGCAGCCTCAACCTGGTCCTCAGGCAATGGGAAGGGGTAATGTCCCGGGCATGAATGGTGGACCACAGGGGCCGAAGCCACCGATGCAGGAGATGCAGGGTCATAGTCCTCAGATGGAGGCCCCAGAATTGTCTCCGGAGGAACTTGATGCCGCAAGGACGAGAGAGATCACGTCGAAGGCAATGACTGGCATCTTGTTGTTGCTATTGAAATGGCTCAGGCTTTCTCGTGAGTGGCTAAACTGTCTGAGGAGCAGAACACGGTGACTGACCTTTGTGCAGATGTTCTGAAAGCGGAGTACTTGACGCAGCTATTGCTTGACTCCAACTACGTGCCCCTAGTCCTGAAGCTCTTTGCTCACCAGGATATTCAACAGGTCGTGGACAGCAAGTTGGATCGAATTGAGAACAGGTATGTACTTGCATTTAGGCCAGGAGCTCCCTGTGACTAACCGACTTCAGTAGCTTCTTCCAATTCTGCAATCTCCGTTCCAAGTTTAGGGATAAGAACAGCACCGAGCAGGATGACGAAGAGGATGGTGATGTCCCAATCGATGATGAGATGCAGGAGGACAGTGAAGATGACGCCCTACCTCCGCCGATTAAGCTTCGGCGATCTCCTCAGGGTGCGGATGCAGACGGGGCACAAGGTGAAGATGGGATCGACGGCGAGGACGCCGATGCAGAACAACAAGGTCCAACCCGTCCAGAGGTTGACGAGCTTGGATATCCCATCGGGCCCCTACCCAGTGAGCCCATCACCGACTTCTCACGCCGCAACTTCTTCTCCCTCATCAACTATCTCCGCGTCATGCAGAAGATCTGCAAAAACAAAGCCCACCGCAACCTCCTTCTCGTGCAGTACAAGTCCTCCACCATCCTCCGCAAATCTCTTCGCGTCCCACAACCCGAACTCCGCCTCTATACTCTCAAGCTCTTCAAGAACCAAGTACCTTACTGCGGCCGCAAGTGGCGACAGAGCAACATGCGTGTCATCACGGCCGTTTATCTCCACTGCAGACCGGAGCTGCGCGATGAGTGGTTGGCGGGCAGTGATGTCGATGCGGATGTTGATGCGGCGTTGCCGCTGGAGCAGGCGCTCAGGAGCTTGACGCATTGGTTGAATGTGAGGAGGTATCCGGAAAAGATTGCTTTGGATGTGAGGGCTGCATTGAAGGAGGAGTCTGACTTTTTCGCAAGGGAATTGGAGAAGATGAACTTGGCGTGGACAGACTCTATGGGAGACGATGGGATGAGCGAACTGGATGTAGACTAATGGGTGACGCCAGTAAGGCCGGACATACACTTAGATGAATCACTACAACAGCGGCTACAAGCGTCATTTGATCATTGGTTCTTTTTAATGTGTGAAAGGATGATGGATTAAGATTAAGTTTTGGTTGTAATATGAGTGTATATACTTGATTAATTCAACGCGTTGTACAGTAAGTTGTACGAGCTTAGCGAGTGACTCCGACAACCCTGGGGTATATCATATTTCTTCCGTCCGTGATTCGTTTGTAGTGTCTGGACCGAGTATTGCTCAATGCAAGATTCGATGTTCAGGTTGACAACCAGTATTAATTAGCCTCTAGTAGACACCGTCATCGTAACGATAGTTCTGAGGCGGGGGTGCAGTGCCATGAGTGCCAGTCGCAGTGGTAGGGCGGCTGCCATAGACACGGGGAGGCTGCTCAGTGCCCATTTCGGCGACGCCATTGTGTTGGTAAGGAGCGTCAGGCTTGACGAGATGGTCAGGGTGCTCGTTGCCGATAGCAGTGTTCTCGGTGTTGTAGCTGGCACGGTTGTCAACGGGCCTGTTCAGGTCCGTGGGAGTGGCGTGGGCAGGGAGAGCGTTGTTGTTGACATCGTGAGTGGCGCGCTTGTTGCGTCCGGGCATCATGCGGGCGAAGAAACCAGGCTTCTTCTGCTGCTTCTCGTTGACACCACCGGCGCCGTAGCCAGAGGTGTAGCCGTTGCCAGGAGAGGGACCGAAGCGCTTCTCTTTGCGGTGGTGGCGGGCAAGAGCAAGCTCGGTGAAAAGGGAGAAGATGAAGAAGAAGATGGCGATGATGGCAACGGCAAGACAAGCAGACTGGAGCTTGCATGCAGTGCGGAAGCTGGGGAGAGATGTGAAGCCACCAGAGCCCTCATCAGTTGTCTCGGTAGACTGGCCACGACCGAATGGAGTGTCAATGTAGCCATTGCAGCTGCTGGCGCCGTGCTTGTTGGCAACAGCAACGTAGATGAAGGCACCAACAAAGGCGAGATCAATCGCCATGGCCAGGAAAGCGGTGACGGCACGTCCAGCGAGACACCAGAGAAGGAGGAGAGCGATGAGGGTGTAGAGTACTGCAGCTCCAGAAATACCCTCAACAGCACGGAGGGTGGTGCTGATACGGAGATCGTGGTTGGAAAGTGTGGCCAGGAAGTAAGAGTAGACACCGAGGATCAGAGCGGCGCAGAGGAACTGCACACCGCGGATGAACCATTGAAGGAACTTGAGGCCAAGGCCGACCTTCTTGCCCATGATGACGTTTGTTGCTGTAGTGTTGGTGAGGTTGAGTGGGAAGAGGGTGTTGTATGCCGGTAGTTGAGTGCCGGAGAGCTAAGATCGGGAGATGTGATGAGATGTGGGCAGGGTTCACGAGATGCACAAGGACGGTGGGAGGGGAGGGCTGATTTATTGTCCACGACGAGAGAAGGAAAACGGGATAGTTGAATAGATTACGTCGATGTTGGAATCTAGAAAAGAAGCTAAGATGTTAGTTTGCGCTGGGACAGGGTCATTGAGTTTTCCCCGGAAGCGGGTTGGCCCTGGATAGTTTGGTTGAGGAGCAGGAAAACAGGTTGACGTAGTGGCGATTTAGTTTGGGGGATCAGCGTCATTGCAGCGGCTACGGGGGAAGCCGATGAAGATAGTGCAAGCGGTGACTAGGCCTCGACTGTTTGTTGGGCTTGGAAGCTGGGAACGGACGTGGTAGGCTAAGGTTGAAGGTTTGCGGCGGCGCCACGGGATGACGACGGTGATGGAGGGGCTTGACGTCAGGGGCTGAGCCACAGCTGGGGAGTTAGGACCTGGTTGCAGGTGGCGGTGCACAGCCAACCGGAAGTGGCGCGCCCCTGAGTGGGGACTTTTGGACTTCAGAAGATCCATCGTCAATGTAATGAGCGACAAATCTCGGGGAGGTAACGAGGATAATGTTGGAATAGTCATACCGACGATAGCCTATCGAGTTCCAAGATATCCCGAGTTTCGATCCTCATCGCGAAACACGTGCCCTTCGGCGAGATGTGCAAATCACAACCGTCAGAGCAATACTGGGCTTCTCTAAGGTACTTCGTACAGCGTCTGTCTGCCTGGGCTGCCTTCCGTGTCTCTGCTCTGCCAAGTGATTGTTAGCGCTCGATGGGGGCTTGACTTGACCTGCTTGTCATCTCTAACGGCCAGCTCGTTATCATCATGATCACATGTCATGCTGTCGATCGCATCACCGGGGCTACTTTGTGCGATGCATCAGCCTCCCAGTGCACAAACCGCCATTGATGTGACACCGCATGCCCTTCATGCAGCAGACCCCGGAGGATACCAGTTTATCGGAGTGCCATGATACCTCAACACCCCAGTAACTGCAGCCTCAAGCAAGAGTTGCTCCCGGTTTCTCTCGCCATTGCTTCGCCTTAAATTCAGCTTGTCTGCTCAACCTCAAGAAATGACCCTTCACAGGATCCCTCTCGCGTGATGTCACCCCTACTGCATGGGCCGGGTACCAGCCGACTGTTCCTCGTTTTTGCCAATCCGGTCTGTGTATTGAGAACGTGTAGGCACAATCATGGCCCCATTCCATCACGGGTCGGTCCATCTTCACTTCGGGAGGATGTGCATCACATCAGACTAAAGCAAGCCACCCGACCGCCCATGCATGACCTCGAGGACCCTACAATGTCGAACCGAGCTTTATCAACTACGCCGTACTGGCAGTTTCCGCCACGACCACATATGATCGTGCCCATGTATTCGCCGATGGAGTCGTGTTCATTTGCTTGCCGAGAAGCAAAAAAAGAAAGGGTCTCTCGGCACCCCTGAGGCTGGCCTCTCGGCATGCTGCCATGCCCACCTTTCGACCACAGACTGACCAATCTCCTGCACCACTCGCTCGACCTAATGCATTGTACTTGCACAGGCATCGAGAATACGAGGCAACGCGCGCATCTCGTAGCTTGACGACCCTTTCTCGTGCATATTGATTTTGCTCCAAGGTGACCCTTGCGTTGCACGACTTTACCTGCCATTCTTGGGAGCATTCTGACCATTCAATCAAATGAGTCCAATTACGGATGCGTTGGCCCATGGGTCGATCCATTAAGTTGGCATCGACGCCTTACTGGACACAGCCGATCTTCCTGGGGACGAAGTCGTGCCCTTCTTCATAGCATCCAGCAGAATCTTCTCTTGTTTGCACTCGTGGAAGTTCTCTGACAGAGCTCTAGGCCAACTTCCACTCGAGAAGGCGTATCTTACTGAACATCTTGCGAAGACTAAGTCCTTCCACATGATCTGCACAACATGAGGTCTCAAAGTCTCGTCATCAGCCTCTGTGCCGTGGTGCATCTTGCCATTGGAGATCCGACCTGGCCATCCGAGATAGACGAACTCGAGGAAATCATGTTTCAGCTCAATTCCTTCGGCGCAAGAAAGTTCGCCGACACTGTGAGCCCGTGTAGCAACGAAGCATCGGGTCCAGGCCGTCTCAACGCCGCCGAGTGGCTGCGGACAGCATTTCACGACATGTCGACTGCAAACACATTCTTTGGAACCGGGGGCTTGGACGCATCTTTGCAATATGAGCTCGAGAACGGCGAAAATACCGGACCTGGCCATCGAACGACACTTGAGTTTATGAGCCCATATGTCTCAAGAAGATCCAGTCTGTCTGATCTTCTCGCCATGGGTGTGTACCATTCCGTCCGGTCATGCGGAGGCCCTGCCGTACCGATCCGTGCTGGGAGAAAGGATGCCACGGGCAGGGGCAATACTGGTGTGCCGCAACCTCAGAACTCTGTCCTCACCTTCCAACAGCAGTTCGAGCGCATGGGCTTTACGAATGAGGAGATGATTCAAGTGACAGCTTGTGGCCACACTATTGGCGGTGTCCACGAGGCTGAGTTCCCGGAGGTTGTCCCTGTCGGCTCGACTGAACATGGCATGTCTCCCTTGGATTCTAGCGAGGCGGTGTTCGACAACAGAGTCGTCACAGAATACCTTGATGGTAACACCACAAACCCTTTGGTGGTTGGTCCCTCTGTCCGAGTAGACAAGCACGCGGACTTCAAGGTCTTCAACTCGGATGGCAATACCACGATGAAGGGGTTGACGGACGCAGACAAGTTCAAAGAGGTCTGCAAGGTTGTTTTGCAAAAGATGATTGACGTTGTACCTCCTGGCGTGGATCTGACAGGGCCAATCGAGCCGTATATGATGAAGCCTGTTGATTTGCAGCTCACCCTTGTCGCGGGTGGTACAACATTGTCCTTTACCGGTTACATCCGAGTGAAGATGACGAAACTACCAGCAGGGGCCATCGAAAAGGTCAGGATCACATACAAGAATCGCAATGGGGGATCAGACTGTGGCTCAGGACCTTGCCATATTGATAGCACCGTTCAAGGTGTGGGACAAGGCTTCGACGATACATTCTCCTTCTTCCCGATCGAGGCAACAATTCCTGCGAAGACGGGTATATCATCATTCATCGTGACTGTTATCTTGGCTGATGGCTCCGAAGAGGTGTACGATAATAACGGCAGCGAATATCCTCTTCAGGATGATGTGCTGCTTCAGACTCCCCAGAGCTGTCTACGAGGATCAACCGGGGCAATCACCGTGGTGGCTGCTGTGCGGAACGATGTGGCAGACAATGGAGCCGAGGCCACAATCTCCTTCAAGTTGGCTCAAGCCAGAAGTCCGATCCCTAGCCTTCGAAATGCCACCGTCAAGCTGGCGGAGCAGAGTTGTGTTGGCCAGTATACTCTCTACTCGACCGACTATGTCATTGAGGGAGATTATCCTTACGAGTCGACGCTCGATATCACCAGTGGTGACATGTCAGACAGTTTCAAGCGTGCGGTCAACCTTGGGGGAACCTGCCGCGAGTTCGCAAACCCAGCACCATGCGATGCAGAACAAGCAACCGGAAGTGATGCAACTTCGATGCCGCCTATCACTACCAAGCCTCCCATCGAATCGACCGCAGACGTCGAGGAACCCTCTCCTACAAGCGAGGATGAGGTGACAGCCACAATAGAGCCCGAAGTACCTACAGCAAGCCCGCATCATAGGGAAACTTTGGGTGAGTACAACCTCGTGTCATGTTGGACAGAGGGTTATGGGACGCGTGCACTTAGTGGACCGACGATGGCGGACGACGAGATGACGCTTGAACTGTGCATGGAGTTCTGCGATGACTTCGTTTACTGGGGCACTGAGTACGGACGAGAGTGTGAGTGGTCTGACAAAGCACCAATACTTGCATGAGGTCCATTATCACTGACACGAACAAACAGGCTATTGCGGAAACTCTCTCGCCTCAAGCAGCGACGAAGCACCCCTTGACGATTGCAGCATGGTCTGTGGCGGAGATCAGAGCCAGTACTGTGGTGCAGGCAATCGACTCGAGCTGTACTCTACCACCGCGGAGCAACCGACCCCAACATCATCGCCCCCGGCCCCAACGTCTGATCCGGTTCACAACGAACAGATTGGGGACTACACCCTCGTTGGCTGCTGGACCGAGGGCATTGGCGTCCGCGCCCTAGCCCAGCGCTCCTCCGCTGCCGCAAACATGACCAACGAACAATGCGCAGCAGACTGCGCTGCCTATCGCTACTTCGGTACACAATTTAGCACGGAGTGTTTCTGTGGAAGCTTCGTTCATCATAGCACGGAGTCAGCACCGCTAGCAGACTGCTCTATGCCCTGTGGTGGCAACTCCTCCGAATTTTGCGGTGGACCGAACCGTCTTGAGCTCTACATGGACAAAGATATCGCTGGTGGTGAGCCAGAACAGCCCGCCGCAGCTGGTGGATTCGTGTTCCTCGGATGCCGCACCGAGGTCGTCAATGGGACGAGGGCGCTGGCAGACGCGACGACGTCCGGTGACGAGATGACCAACGAGGCGTGCGCCGAGTTCTGTGAGGACTATGAGTTCATGGGTACACAATTTGGCAGAGAGTGTTATTGCGGCGACGAGTTGAGCGAGGAGGCACAGGAAGCGGAGGCAAGTGAGTGCGGCTTGCTTTGCAGCGGCACGAGCATGGAGTTCTGTGGAGGCTCGGACAGGCTCTCGGTGTATCAGAAAAAAGAAGTGATACAAGAGCCAGGAGATGACGAGAAACAAAGCTAGGGCATGTCGACCCAAAATGATCAAACAAGACAATACATGCATCATTACGGGTGGTGTTAAGGCTTCAACACACCGAGTCTGATGCCGCAAAAAGAATACATTGAATACTCGGACTAAAAGTCTACCTAGTTTCTTCCCAATTTGCTTCTGGCTCACTCACATCATTTGTCAAAGAACAACGCAGTAAATAGGAATGATGCTTCTGGCGATGAGCCCAAGGTCTTTTTGGAGGCGCTATAGGTGGCTTTGAACAGCGAAGGAGAATTTGATTGACGCTGCAGGCTAGCGAGTGGGAGAGACAAGACTCCTCCTCATATCGGGTATACAAAGGGCTATATAAGGAAAGAAGACGTAAGAGAAATAAGAAGGGAACATGTCTGCGGATGCTAACCCAGGTTCGAGTCATCCGGGGTGGTGTCTAGGTTTTATCATCTAGATCCAGCCCATCGATTTCGTGGTCGGGTTGTTGAGATCAGAAGGTGCCTCACGGGAGAGTGGCCATGGTCTGCTCGCCGCGTCGATCTCCTGGTTAGCACCAGAGGCAGTTGGGCTGGTAGCCTTGAGCTGCAGAGGTCGAATTTGGGCATCAGGCGAGTAGACCGTCGGACTGAGACGGATTCCGTCGTCAATCAAAGGGAGCTCGGGGGGAGGCGTCCTCGCGCCAGCAAGAGTTGCAGCTGTAGTATACACGGAGCTGGCTCTTCTGGGAGAGGCAGCGGGCATGGTCTGCCCTGTCGATCTCGACGAGATTGATCCTAGCTGATTAGGACATCCGAGCTCGTGGATCTTGCCAGGCAAATCAGGCTGTGCTGGAACCCTATTGGGAACGTCGTCGACACTACTGAGTCTGAGTCCGATTTGAACAGTCGCGTGCGAGGCCATTGAAGAGTCGCGTCGATGGTTGCCGATGCCCATGAGACTGGGTGGCGGAGGTAAGAGAGCCGCAGCGGTTGCCGGGCTCAGCAGCGCCTGCTGAGTGTTGGTGAACATTGGCTGAGGAGCGTTGAGTCTTAAACCATTGCTTGGTGGGACCCGTGCGGCTTGAGGTCTTGTAGGTGTCCATGGCTCCTCGGGGTTTGTGTTTGGAGCCTGGCGAGGGCTCTCAATCCTCTCTTCTTCATGCTTCTCCCTCTGAGATCCCTCAAAATTGTTGTTCCCATTCGCAAAGACCCAAGAAGGGGAGAGAGGCTGTTGCATTTGGTTGGAGTAGCCACTAGTGCCTGACCTTCTGATCTTGATACCCAGCTTGTTTCGACGTTGCTGCTCAGTTTCCTCGTAATCGCGATGACCAATGCTCGAGAATCGACTGGATCGCAAGAAGAGATAAAGGGCACCAGTGATGATACCAGAAAGATTGGCAACAACGGAGGCCACCATGGCGAGTTGAGCGGGATAGAGATCTGCTGCCATTGGATGAGTAAAAGAAACGCAGTAGAAGAACGGAGTCATCAGTCCCTGATACAAGACATTAGAATTCAGTCGATACATAACAGAGGGTTAAGCTTGTACTTACATTGCAGAGTATCGCAGAAAACATGAAGTAGACCATTCTGGATGCAGCCAGTCTCTCCATAGGGTCGATACGAGAGCTGTGGGTGAGCCTAAGGAAGGTAGCTATGCCACCAATCACCAGGGCGCCACAGATTCCGACCAGAAGCCCGAAGCACTGGGCGCCCCATCGTTCGATGAACCACATCAGACTCGCGAAGCAGAAGTTCGGTGGCATGGCGAGATGGGTCAAGCCGAACATGACCAGAAGGCTGACAATGACGCCGCCGATGAGACTCGGAACAAGCCATATAGGACGTGCCTGGAAAGGTTGCTTGAGGAACGCTCGAACCGATGTTTCCACACCAAAGACTAGCTGAATGAAGGGGACGATGAAGAAAGCTAAGAGTCGAATCAGTTGGCCACTCGTGCACTTTCTGGATTCCATACGTACCAGCCAGAGTCATCTGTGAGATGGGCTCGCATCCCAGTATCATCAGAGACTGCATTCCTTTGGACTGAGCAACACCAAAGATGATGCCCTGAACAAATATTCCCAGCGACACAACGAAAGGGAACACCTCCGCCGGTCCAATAATCCAGAGGCTCCATGGCCTATTGATTGTTAGTGCTTGGCAACAATTCTGCATGCCAAATTCCTGCACTCACCTAAACTTAAACCTGGGATCATCCCTCTTCGCTGCAACTACCGAATCGAAGAGCACTCCGCTGATCACGCCAACTGCTGCCAGAACATTGAAGGCAGCAAGAACGATGAAGGACGTGCGGATCGATTTTGCAGCGGCGAACTTGAGCTCGTTGATGAAAGCGGATGAGGTGTTGCCATAAAAGTTGAATCCTTGCGCTGCCACCACCTTCGCTGAGTCCTCCCAATGCCTGCGCCAGAACTCGTCCGCCCGCGGTTCAATAGAGTCCCAGCTTAGACTGCTCATCTCTCTCACGGTCACTTTCAAAGGTTTCGAAAGTTAATGGAAGTATAATAGGAAAGGTTGAAGTCGGAGTCGAATAAAAACCAGGTGAACTGCGCTCGCGCAGTGTTAGAACAGAAGTCGGCCGTTCGGCGTCGGGCCCTTGATGGGCAAGAAACGAAAATTACGTGCTCATTCGTGATCACTGATCCGACGAGAAATTGGCATCCCGTCGCCTGCAAACGGAGATGGTGAAGAAAGCGAGATGAGAAAAGAACGTGAGAGGCAAAGGCCGCGAGGAACTGGAAACGAGAGGAATGGCAGGATGAGCAAGGGCAGCCAGGCGAAGAGGTAAGAGACCCGAGGATACGCAGCGGGTCGGATTCTATCTATGGCTCAGCATGAACGAAACGAAACCTGGCTGTGAAGAGCCTGGTTGGTCCGCTCCTTGGAGAGCAACAGAGACACTGGTGGCTTATCCACAGCCCTTACGACGTTCTCTAACAAGCGGAGGGCCCAGGCAGGGCAAGGCTGGGCTCTCTGCGGGAGCGATCCGGGGGCCACGATGCTCGGCACGCAATGAACCACCGAACTGGGTGGTGACCACGCATAGTGTTGGTGGGGTCTTGTACACGAGCTGGCCATGAATCAAGATAAGGGGCAGGCCAACACAGGCGAGACTGAAGAGAGCCAAGCATTGGAGGCTGACCGTGGAGTCGCAGTTGACAGTCTGGGGGTCGAGGCTTGACAAGGGCTTTGTCGGGAGTCGTGAGATCCGGACAAGGGTTTCTAACACTGCGATGCTAAATCGTGAGTTCCAGCTTCAGGAAACAACAAGCGTGGAGACAAGTGGCTCCAACTTGCGATGTCATGGCGTGAGAACACACACGCGCACTTGACGTGAAGGGTTCGCGATCATTGAGAAGGACGCTGACAGCGACGGTGCCCAGCTTCAAGGTACGAGGGGCTATCACCAGGCGTTCGGGTCGCATCACTTGATGCGTGAGCAGTCTGTCTTGCT
>WNLN01000438.1:0-19763 GCA_021347865.1 Sarocladiaceae sp. CBMAI 1973
GGCATCACGTAGAGTTTCGTCCAGTCTGACCAGAAGGGAAATATGACATGTAATGGAACGAGCCCGTGAAGTGGTTCCATCCAACAAAGTTGGACAGCACGCCACCGCCGGTGAGCGACTGTTGAACTTATGAGTCCCAGGCAAGGGGACAGGGATGAGCAGTGCTGGATCTGAGACATGTCAGTCCAACGCGGAGCAAGGTGTCTCTGAGAGCCACCCACGGCACCGCGAGAGACCCCATTTTGCGAAAGCCACAGTGGGCAATGACAGACTATAGGACGACCAAGAAGGCAGTCCGTGTCAGTTAGTGTGGCCTTTGTCATCTCGGACAGGTGTCCGGCATTGATCACTGGACTGGCTCATACACACATGAAGACATAGGGAGCGTCACAGATAAGACCTTTTGCTGTGGAATCCCGCTTGGGTGTTCTGGGGCTGCCGCAGTGAAATACAATAGTTTGCATCTATAATGGAGTCGTTACGTTGGATGTCTAGTCGTCCGCACCCCGGACTGAGGACCGGTGGTGATAACTGGAGGGGATCATACACAATTGAAGACACATGGGGAGTGATAAGACTTTTCTGGAGAAGAGGAACGGACGCTTGATTGTTTTGGGCTGCCGCCATAAATATGATAGATTACAAGATTAGTAGTAGTTACAACGGAGTCGCTATGTGAGAATGATAGACGTCCACACCACCACCACACCACCACCATCTGAGGACTCGACACCACCACCACCACCGGCAACGCATCCAATAATGGGTGCCCGTGTCATTCCCAAGTCGGCATCAGCCATTCTTCTCTCTTCCCTCCCCCAATGCCAATTCCCCTGGCGCCGTTTGATCCCCCCACCCATGTGCCCTATTCCAAGCCATGTTCTCGTTTTGTGTATTCGTAGTTGTAGTTGTAGAAGGTAAGCCGCATAAACACCGTGAAGCATAAGGATATCGTTACAGGTGTGCCAGTCGTTGCATGCGTGGTAGTAAAAAAAGGCCAAAAAGGTTGAACTCCAGAAAGTGCGTGTGGCTCGTGTTTGGATGCCGCAGGATATCGAATGGAAGAATGAAAGAAAGGTAGAGAGAAAAAGGCAGAATAAGCAAAGATGCAAGAAAGAGGGAGTCAGAACCGAGAACGTTTTTCTGCAAAACAGAATTTGGTACAGGGATCCGGAATCGAGCCGATCGTTTGTTGAATTGTTGGTTGAGTGTGTGTGTGTGTGTTGTATTGCATTGTTGTGTTGGTGTAAGGACAGACAATACAAAGTGGGTGGCGTGCGAGCCGAAACCCAAGCCAAGAACATGTCGCAAGCAAGGCAGGAAAAAGCAGAGATCAGTCAATGCAGCAGGAGAAAATTGCCATGTATTGGAATGATGGACACGAAGTTGGACAAAAGGTCCGGTATAGTTTGGGTGAAGTTTGTGTGCGAAGAGCAGGGACAAGCAGGACAAGCAAGCAATGCTGAAGAAGTATTGCGTCTTCGTCAGCAGCTGAGCCGGCCAACTTTCCCCTTCAATTGTCCTCCTCGCTACCCAAAACTTTCACGTGAAGGAAGTCTTGAGTCAAGCATTCGCAGCAGAAGAAAAGTAATGACACCTCAATCCTGGATGGCCAGGGATGTCAACCATGCGATTGGTGATGCAAGTAAGCAGCTGAAGCTGGCTTCTTGTTGTGGAAACCCCAGAGTGGACGTCCAGCTCCCCACCGCCACCATCGGCGCGAAATCGCAAGATCCTTGGCGGGTGGTAGGGTGTGCTTGACAGGGGTTGTGTAGTGTGTGTGCGGACGTGTGTCCGGGTGGATGATGGGTAGTGGATGATGATGAGCGATAGGTAAGGTAGATGGTAGTTTGCATGGCTTTTGCTTTGCTTTGCTTCGCTTGGACCCCAAGAATTGATGAGCCAGGCTCCAGTTTAGAAGCACTCATCAGGTGTCATCCAACCCGAGCCGCCCTTGTTGGTCTTCGGGGGCTGCCTCTTCTTGCGGCTGCGCTCCTCCTCCTCGATGATTGGCACAGCCTCCGGCATGAACTCGACGCCACGGTTCCTGCTGTTGGGTCTTGCGTGCAGCTTGCGGTGGTTGTTGAGGTTGTCCTGGCGGTTGAATTGATCCTTCTTGCAGAACTCGCATTGGAATCGGTTGGGTCCCTCGCCGTGGGTACTAGTGCTGTGTTAGCCGAGAACGGGTCTAGATACGAAAGATACGGACTATCGGCAGTCCCGAATCTGAGCTGTCATAATGGGCACTACTTACGTTTGCTTATGGCGCTTGAGGTGCTCCATGCGGCGGAATGCCTTGCTGCACCCGGGGTACTCGCAGCGGTGCTTAGCCGCTCCGACGACCTCAACGGGAGGACGCTGTGACTGCTCGGTAGCAGAACGCTTCTGGTGGCGTCGGTGCTGAACCCGCATCAGGGCACGGCTGCGGTCGTGTTGGACTCTGTGCAGCTCTTCGCTTCTTTGCTGGGCCTGGAGGACCATCATCTGACGCTGAAGGGCCTCTGGTGAGGTAGTGCCAGGTAGTGACTCTGGTGCCATCATGAAAGAGGCTGAAGGGTTGAGGTGCAGCGGCTCCATGTCGTTCATGATGTGAGGCTGACCGAAGAAGTGGTTGGGGCTGTCCTGGACCTCTCCTGACCATGGTGAGGGAGAGTCGCAGAGGTCAGAGCCAGACATGCTTCTTGTGGGAGTCATGAGGATGCTGCTCTGAGGAGTCATCATAAGAGCTGCTGGTTCATCCATGCCGTGTGGTGAGCAGTTGTAGATGCCAAAGGAGTTGTTGGGAGTAAGAGTGTGAATGTTGTGCATGTCGACCATGTCGTACGTTGACGAGAAGCTGTCGTACCTCTTCATCGGTGTCGAGGGGAGGGTATCTGTGAAGGAGAGGTTCTCAGGCTCCATTCTCGAGTTGCCGAGAATGTAGTTGGCTGAGGCTCCGTGAGGAGGTGTGAGGTCGACCGGGTATCCGTGAGCATGGTGATCATCATACTCGACTTTGACGCCTGTTGGCGTCGACCGTCTTGAGTCTGGGGTCATGCGGTCGAATGCTGTGGTGCCATTGGCGTTTGTGAGTCCTGGGTAGTGGAAGGACTGGCTTGAGGTGGTGGTGAAGCTGTCCTCCACAGGGAAGCGGAATTCCTCCTTGAACTGCATCTTGTCAGACTTGTTGAGGGTCTGAATGTGCGAGTGGATGTTGATGTGTGTGTAGTGTTGTTGTAAAGGAGAGGATGTTTGAGTGGAGGAGAGTCCAGACAAGAATGGTGATATTGAATATTGACAGGAGTGAGATGCCAGAGTGGCAAAGTATGAAGGAGTGTGTGTGGGAAAAGAGTGTGGGGAGATATTCTGAGCAAAGGCAGAGAGAGTGTGTAAGGAGAGTGAAGGAGTGGACAGTCGACGTCAATTGACTCGCAGTGTCGGAATGTTGATGTTCTGGCTGGGTATGCTCGTGCAGATATATCAAGCCAGATGGAATGGGAGGAGAAGGGGCAAAGGCCCAAAGTGGCAGGGAGTCCACAAGAAAGGTCAAGAGGGATGTGAGACAGCCGGTAGTGCTGATCAGCGCACCACAAGTTCGTGGATATGCTGGTGTCCGATAGTGGCTTCTTGCTAGAGAGGCGCCGAGAGACACTGTTGCTGGGTCAAGGGCGAGGATTTTGACTTCTTGGTCAAGGTTGGAATGGGGCCCTTGAAGGAAGGGATATCTTTTGAAGACTCCAAGTCGATAGTGATGTTGAACTAGATCTCGATCGAGGGCGAGGGCGACTAGATGGCAGAAAGTCGACGCGAGGGTAATGACCTGAACTCCACTGGGGAATGGAGAAAGTCGAGAGATGGCGGACGGAGATATAGATTTGATGTTTAAGTGTCGAGAGTGTGATGTTTCGCCTGCAGTCCACAAGAAGAGAGACAAGTAGAGACCTTGGAGTGTGGGAAGAGGAAGCCCGGGTTCATGAAGAGCAAGCAAGTGAGTACGGGAGGAGGTTGTTGATCTACCCAGTCTAGTTATAAGAAGAATCGAGGCCAGGAACGGACAGAAGAAGTGGTTCTTCTTTCTCAAGGTTCATGGGCCTTGCCCAGCTGTGCATGGCAGAAAGAGTGCGCGAAAGAAGAGAGTCAGCGTATGTGTGTGCGTGTGTGTGTAGTAGCGGTAGTGTGTGCGTCGAGTGAAAGCGAGAGAGAAGTGGTGGAGGGGTGTTTGATCGATGCGAGTGTGTGTATCTGTTTACAGCAGAAACACCCATTTGACAAAGAAAGAGAAGACACACTTATGCAGGTCAGGGTCCATTCTTGGGGTGGCTCATGCGAGCATGCATGCACGGGACGTGAGAGTTCAGCAGACTCGAGCGCTAGTAATAGCAATGCTCTTCTTGGTAGACCGTAGTAGGAGCAGGAGGAGGAGCAGCAACGGCAATGGACAGGGGTCATGGTGGGAGGGCCACAGCGAAACTGACAGACAGAACAAAGACTGTGCGTGTAAGTAAAGCCGCGCCTTTCTCACACTCAACCAACTAAATGCTGGCTGCAGCTACGCCGGCATCTAGGTGGGTGCATGGGGTTTGGCCAAGATGGGTGTGGAGGGGGTGGCTGGCTT
Source organism: Sarocladiaceae sp. CBMAI 1973 (assembly GCA_021347865.1). Classification (NCBI taxonomy): domain Eukaryota; kingdom Fungi; phylum Ascomycota; class Sordariomycetes; order Hypocreales; family Sarocladiaceae; species Sarocladiaceae sp. CBMAI 1973. The sequence goes on from WNLN01000438.1 coordinate 4,595, forward strand.
AGCTCCGTATACACCATACCCTGGTTCATGAGGCGTGACGTTAGAGACGATCAACTCAATGGACGGGGTCATAAACGGGAAGCTAGTAGCTGGCCGTGGAGAAGGAATCGTGTTCGAGGGTTTTCTCACAGACAAGAGAGGGGCGTGCCCAGCCCGGTCAAAAAAGATGCTGCACTTACAACGTACCTTTACTGTGTTGCTAGGCTCAATGGAGATGCCAATTGCTCAATGGGGGGAGGCGAGTTTCCATTTTCTTGTAAGTCCACCCCGTCCGGCAAACCCACGACTCGACCGGCTTCGCCATTGCAGCAGCGTCGAGCAGGACCCGTCACTTTTCACCTGCATATGATTTACGGTGCGTCGCTGAATTATCGATGATGGTGGGTTATATCCCTTCTCGCTTATGATCCTCCTTGCCGCTGACCCAAGATATCGTCACTTCCTCCATGTCGCCCACCGGTGATGTGATGGTCGTGTTAGTGGCTCTCGGCTGCGAAAGCCTCCAGCCCACCACGTCGAGACAGCATAACCAGATCCAGGGCTTCGATCCGTTATGGGACCAACTTTCTCTCTCAGGCAGTTCGTCTCCAGGTGGAATGGTGGTTGACCTGTCATTAAATCTCCGCTGCAAAACAGATGTCGCCTCTACGGTGAGACAGTGATGCCACCGAGTAGCTCCGAAAGTGAGTCGCATGTTGAACATGACCAGGCGGCACGAGAGATGCTGTCGCTTGACCGAGCGCCACAATGTCGAATGTGCCTTTAACTTGACATGGTGAGCAATGCAGTCATGATCAACAGGTAGCCAGCTGTGAAATGACAATAGCGTGCACGGTTCAGAGAAGTGATACCGAGGTCGACACGGATACTGATACTGGTCCTGATATCTCTGATGCTTACACTTCTTTGCCTCCACCTGGATGAGCTATTGCCGGACGCTCAAACGACCGTCGAACTGCCCTGCCGCAGTCGACCAAGCCGGGCACGACGATCCGTATCGGGGATCATGGATCCGGCCTCGACGCTTGTGCAGGAGCCGATGCATCGCTAGAGTGACCCTTTTGACCAACATACGATCAAGGGGGAGTGGCTTTGATGTCCACTCCAACACACTCGATGTGGGCTCCGGACGAGCGAAGCAGTGCCGTACCTGGATGACCGAACAGGAACGAAAGATGACAGTGAGATAGCTGGCAGGCAAGTAGACTTCCAAAGGAGCGAGAAGGCGCACCACGGAAAACAGCGGAGAATTAAGAGAAAGTCTGAAGAGAGACATGCATAAACTGGTCCAGAGCCACCCACCGGATTGGACCAGCAAGATCATGTACCTGTTTCAGCGCTTGCCGTGCTGAGGTAGAGACAACAGTGGCGTCGTCCCGAGAGCAGATTCAACTAGTTGGAGATGAGCAGAAAGGAGGGTTGCAATGCAGCAGTCTCAGGCACTATGATGAGGCCGGTGTTCCAAAGGTTGACTTGCTCTCCATGGCTTTTGTTTCCAATTGCATCTGAAGAGGCATGATGTCATGAGACGTATGCATGCTTTTTGGGCTCAAAGGCTTGAATGAGGCTCCTCCCAACCATGGTGGCCACATTATCCCGGACAATAGTCAAGTCAACAAGCAAGATTGGCTGGCGTTGTGAATCCATCGCAGGCTGCGGAACTTGACCGGTCCAGGGCCTTGGGGAGCGGCCGACGCCGTTCGGGAGAAACCTGGAGAACAATAGAGATGCTGGGCTATTCATGATCGCTAGTGCGTCAGCGCTGAGGGTCCAGCCTCGATATAGACCCCTGGTTCGTGCGCTCATCGTTGAACGTTGTGTTGGTCCGTGTACGATTGTGTGTGTGTCACAGTGTGTGCGGATGTAGGTGATTGTTGTGTGTGTGTGTGTGGCTCTCTCTCACACTGTAGCAGAAGGCCGCCAGCCCCAATTCGTCCACACCGACCGTTGGTTCGCCTTTCCATTCAATAGGTGCCCGTCAATAGCGTTTCGCAGCATGCTATTGGCTCTTTTGTACGGTGCCTGGTCCGTCCGCTGCTATTGAGGCCGGCGGGAGAAGAACAGACTTCCCGTGCCTTGTTGCCACCAGCGATCCGCCAAAGTTAAACGAGAGGCCGGCCGAATTATGACACTTACAAGCACGAAATACCCGTCTTGCCGTAAACTACCATTCCTCGCCATTTGCTTCATGTGAATCATATCTTCAAAGATTTCACAGTGTGGCCATCAATGACGAGTGAACCAACACGGACCCCACGGCGGCTCCAGGGATTGTTCCCAGCCACCACCGAAAGAAAAAGCAAAAAGTGACCAGAGCACAAGGCCATCGATCGGCGCCCTCGGCCGCGACACAGTGGGGGAGACGACTTCCTCAATCGTCTCTCTACGTCTCAAGCTCCCAAGACTCGAGCTCTGGGGCCGATACGCTAACGTGAAAGGGTCGCAGTAGTCACGGTATCGATGACTGGCCTTATCCACCTTGGCCACTATGGCAACAGGCGAGGTTTTACACGTATGTATGTCTCGCGTCTTGGTTTGTGATCGGCTGGCCTGGCCACGCCCAATTAGACATGTCAATCGCTCGGAGGGGCACCCATTCAACATACCCTCCTCCTCAACTGAACCTTCCCCTTAGCAACGACTCCCTGCATGTTGGATCTGTGTGATGCCCCTCTCGGTCGTCTGGTAGTTCAGGAACAGGAAGACCACGCCAGGAACAGGCGAGGGCAAAGCAAACCGAAGCCGCACGAGAGAGGTCCCTCATGTTCGTCCACCTCGGGGATTCTGCACTGTGTCTCGTGTGCCAGGCTGCGACATGCCTACTGCTTAGGCTTCTTATTCATGTCCACACACACAATGGGATATTGAGGCTAAGAAAGGCATGGCTGGACACGGAGAGCTCGGCCCAGCTGAACTGAAGTCGAATCCAACGACACAGTGCTATATTGGACTCAAAGCAACACCAGGATAGCACGAACCATCTGTGCTGAACGGGAAAGCACTGCGTCAGCAGTGACATCGCCTCACAGGAAACTGCACTACTACCTCGAGATCGCTCTGGATGAACCCTTGGACCCTTGTCGTTTGTCGTGGAAGATGACGCCTAGCTGGTGGAGAGTCCTCGTAGCTCGATCGCCGCCCGCTCATCCCGATAGCGCTGGATGTCACCAACCTCTGGAAGTGGCCGATTTCCGTCCCTGCATCTTGACCTTCGTTGTGGATCGTCGCCTAGATGCCGCGAGCCCACTAGTGGAGGTAGAGGAGTGAGAGGATGGCTTCCTTGCGGGCGCGCGTAAACACAGCTGTCCACAGTGCTGCCCCTGTGATAGCTACTACTAACTTAGTGTCACAATCACACCTTTCGTGCCCGTGGCAAGCGGCGATCGGAACAATGGCCTAGAGGCCGAGCAACGGTGGCCAAGGATCATGTGAAGGGGCTGGGCCTTGGGAGGGAAAAGGGACGTGCGAAGCTCTTTGATCGGCTCCTCCATCCTCTGTCCATGTGGCAGAGCGTCTGAGCACCGATTTTGACGGCGGCCAGGTCTGTGCTCCGGCTCAGCCTTGGAGCAGTGACCACCTCTATAATAAACCACAATGATGCAAAGTCCAGGCGTGGAGCGGCGCAGCCATAGCCGACGTCAAACGACAGCCACCTACGACCATCAATTAAACCTGTCAAACCTTTTTGCGGAGTTAGTCGTGAGGATCGGCTCTTGCCTGTCTTGTAACTTACGTCTCCAAGGAGCCAAATTGGCCAGAATCGTACGATAGTTGTGTACGTACTGGGATTCAGCTGTCACTGTGCGCATCCCCTCGTCGACCAAGCCCGCCCAAAGCATACTGCCGTGGAGTCTTCTCCGCCTCTACGTCGCTAGAGGGAGATGACTCGTCATTTTGCTCAGCAGACAGTAAGCAGTCTAATAAGACAGGGCCCTCATCTAGACTGCCCCGCTCCAGGCTGAGCCTTGCTCTAACCCAGGCGGATTTGAGTTGTCTCTTCAGAACGGGTATCGGAAAATGCACCGACGCCCCTCTGGGGCAGGCTGGTACCGTAGCTGGCCAAAAGAGGTACAGAAGATTGGGGCCGCGTTGGGGTGCGAGCTGTCTGAACCCTTGCCCTTGCTTCTGACCAGGGGGACCCAGTCGGATGCGATGAGGACAGGGGTCCCAGATCAGAGCCGAAAACTCAAGATGTGGGGAACGATTCACCTTAGGTCAGACTTGTCCAGCTCTGCCGTCGTCTCGACTAGAGACCCTTATTTGCTGTGAAGCAGCCGTTGCGAGACGTTTGCCACGACTGTGTGCGCCAGAGAGGCGATCTCTTCATCGTGGAACACGGGTTGTTGTGGCGGCAGATCATGGTAATTAAATGTGAGTCGTCTCCCTCTCATGGCATTTCCCTTTGCTTTCCCATACTGTGCCCTGTGCCCTTTGGACTTTGCCCTCTTGCTTTGACCCTTGACAAAGAGGGAGCCCAGAGGACCTTTTCCATGTCAACATCGACGACCTAGGGCCACAAGCGTATGCCTAGCTACGGTCAGCGTCGATATCAACCCGCAAACTCGCAGCAACACCCACCACGATTCTGCGCTTACTCCCTCAAGATCTAGGAATGTGACCACCGGTGGCAGCTTCCCCCTCGAGCTTCACCAGCTTTAGCTTCTCCATATCGCTTCCAAGCGAGGGCAGTGGGAGCTATGCCAATGCGATCTGGAGCCGCTTCCTAGTCTCCTGTCGACACCCTCCCTTGTTGACAACCCTTGACCTAGCCTGGCCAGGCAGACCCGGACTCGGTCCGGTAGCTTTGGTAGATGACCGGATCAACAGCTTGCCTCCGCAGCGGAGAAAAGGCTGGTGACATCCAGCACTGCCGAGAACCCTCCTGCAGATCTCGTTGACAGGCACCACCACTTTCCTGGAAGGGCGACCTCCCTGGCCCTCCTCAGTGCCTCTTTGGGCGACCATTTCATTTGAAATAGGCAAGCAAACAGAATACGGGACCCGCACACGGACGTAACCTTGTCGCCCAAGTCCGTCTCTGGTATTCTGCAGAGCCATCCCAGCCCCTCCTGAACTATATGCCGTGGTGATAACTTTGTGCGTATAGACTTCACCTAGCCAGCAACCCTAATGCGCCAGAATCATTCCATCGCCGTGCCAATCCACGCTTGCGAACCTTCTATGGGCAGTCGCTGGTACGGGTGAATACGCACCGCTGTCAAGTAGGCCCTGGATTGAATAATGGGCGGGTCCCGAAAGGCGAATGGGTCGTCCGCGCGGACCGAGCCTTGGGAGCCTGTACGTGCGCGAGCCAGCTGAGGTGTTTTGAGGAACCTTCAAGCGACTAATTGATTGGTAGGCTTGTAGCTAGGTAGCTAGTAGTAAGCTGGCAATCGCCCTGGAGCCAAGGCACGACGGTTTCTGTGGTCCGCGGAAGATGCACCTAGTAACTGGTCGGGATTATGGTCATGCCGCACAGTAAATCCCGTTTTGTCGCGATTCGTAACCGGGGTTGTTCGGGAGACCCGAACGGGCGGCTCGCCGCTCGTCCCGTACTCAACCCAGCAACGAGCTATTGAAAAAAAAACACTTACTCGCGAGCCAATGTCAGGAGATGGAGCATTCCGGAGTCCTGCAGAAACGAAACCCCCGCTGTGGACTTGATGTTTGCTGACTTGTTCTAGCTTGGTGACGAAGGACCCTGACGAACATGTCGGGTTCCCCCCTGCGGAATACCATGAACCGATAGGCGTCGATAATGAACAATAGTGTCCGGTGCTTCGGGTCTCTGTATGCGTCTGACCCTGGCTAAGGTCCATACTCTGACAGGCGCCATCATACGAGTGCGACGGTCTTTCCCCTGCAGGAAAAAGTTCAATAGTCCAGAAGCTCATGCCCCTCATCCGACGTGTCTGCACCGAATTCACGCAATTTTGTGCCAAATCGAGGCTCAATGTTCCAAATCCTTCCCACACAATGCATGTGCTTTCCAATTCGAGTACCCTGCTCATGCAGTCAGGGGTCGAGACTTCAACAGCCGGTCAGGGTTCCCATGAATCTTCACCAGCCGAGGCTTCAGACCCTTGCCGGTAGATCACAGCCAACACCCGTCTTCTCCGCGTAACTCTACACCGTTGCAATCGGAGGAGTCGCGTGGCATCCATGTAACACTCAACCGTTCGAAGTTCATGCGGACATGGGTATAGTCCCTGCCTTCAGCACGAGAACCACGCAGACTCTCAATAACTTCAGCTTGGTATTGACTCCTGACAGGACACCATCTTCTTGATCCCAGTATCGTGGGGCGAGTAATTTTGGACACCGTGCACGACTTACGCAGTAAAGTCGCATGCAATTCCACCAGAATCTCGGTACCGAACTATCGTAACCCTACCTTGCAATGCAAAAATCCCATGTTTGAGACTATTTTGTCCAGAACTCGAAAGTGACGATAGCGTGAGCCACGTGGCGCAAGTTCCGTCAATATCATGCCTCTAGTGCTTCTTGCTGGAGAGCGGTCTCTTCAGCCATTTCCTGTAGTACCTCGTCCATCTCAGCCTCTGTTGCTTCCAGGCCTTCGGAGCTCATCAGTTTGTTGTCTTTGTCCTCGGCTATAAAGCACACAGTGTCAGTACATGAAGCAGATCGGCGATCGCATCGAAAGAAATCCAAGATACGCACTTTGTGGTTCCACCAAGAGATTCTCCTGAACCTCGCAGTCTGTCAGAATAGACCCATCACCAATGACACAGCGCTTTCCAAGGATGCACCGAGTCAGCTTACAACCTTTGCCGACAACCACGCCATCCATGAGCAAGCATTGTGCAAGCTTAGCGCCCTCGTTGATCTGAGAGCTCGCTCCGATGACACATTCCTTGATCGACGTCTTTTCCTCCACCGTCACGTTCTCAGCAATCAGGCAGTCAGCCTTGGTGATGGTAGTCCGAGATTTGACCCCTTCAGGGTAGGCAATCTTGCGAGGATGTGCGAAGGGAGAAGCTTCCTCGGGCACAACTTCTTCCAAAGATGGCAATTTTGCCAACTGCAATGACAACGAGAGCAACAGTGGTGCAGTATCTGCTCTGCGAATGACACTGCCTGGGCCATTGCTCGTGTGCGTGTAGGCGATGATTGGCGGGACTTCGAAATCCTTCTTTTCGTCCTCTCTCATGTCCGCGACGATCTTCTCAGCTGTGACCGCTTTCTCCGACCCAGAGGAAGATTTGCTGCTTGGTCGGCTATGCGGACTCGATTCTCGGGGAGACGACAAATTCGTTGCAGGTGCGTCGAGTTCTTCTGCTTCTTGATTCTGCGTGCAAGCAGCCTCAATTCCCATCTTCTCGGCCAACCCTGTCTGCCAGCCGGCCTTTGCCCACCACCCAACAACATCTTCTCCCAGAGTCTCCAGACGATCATTGTCGCGGATGAAGTCCAGTATCCACTTTGGGAAAATGTAGATGTGTGCATCTCTGTGCTGCGTTCGCATGCGTACTCTCGGATGGGCACGAATCAGACCATGCCTAATTGACATTGCACCTTTCTCCTCCATCGCGTCATTCAGAGAGTCGGTTGGCATTGACATAACCAGCTTCGAAAGATTGGGAAATAGTGAGTCCTTAGGGCTAGGCAAAGCACCCGGCTCGAGGGGTGCTGTGGCAACAAAATCTGTTTCCTCCCCTTTGAGAGGCACTGATGATTTCGTGTCATACCAGACACCGAGGCCGCCGCTGTATGGCAATTGGGTACCATTGGTGAATCCTGAAGTCTGGAGCAGCTGTGTCAAGCTGACAGCCTTGACCATCCATGCCTGTAGAAGCTGCTGGCCGCTGAGCTCACAAACAAGGTCGCAAGGCAGAACAACAAAATCTCCCTCTATCAGCTTAGTGACTTCGGGGAGGCGTAGCAGATGCGCAGTTCCCGTATTGTAGTCCAGGTCTTTGGGGGCAAGAATGTCTGGCCGCGGGAGAGGCAGGGCTGTCAGAGAAGGATTGGTATTCATTCCGGTGTTGATAGCCTCGTATGCCGATGGTGGACAAATGAGAGTAATGTCTGTAAATTTGATGTCAGCTCACATATGAAGATCAAGTCTGAGCATACTGCTTCTTACTTGTGATGCCCATGCGATAGCAAAAGTCAATGGGATACCAAACCATAGGTCGATTTGCTATCGGTAGAAGAGCTTTGGGGTTCTCATCAGGACTTGACGTGAATGTCGGCAGCGATGAGCCAGGCCCGCAAAGGATGAGGGCCTGAAGCCCGGTTGAGGGCATCGAGACAGCGTGGGGCATTTTCGTAGCAGGAGATTCGTGACTTTCAGCCGTGGCTGTGTCCGAGAGATGTGGTCGCCGGAGGCTCGTCGGCGTGTAAGTCACTGTCTGAGATCAGACTCCTGCACGCACGCTTGGAGTCGTCCTTATCCACGTAATGTTTGGGTGTTGTCGCGGGATCGTGAGGGCGAGTCACATCACCTTCAATGACTCTTTTCGCACAAAAGTGAAGATGTGGCTGGTGGAGGGGCACAGCCACCCCACATGTGGCTTGAGTGCGGACGCGTGCAGCGTATCCGGCCAATGGCTCTGGCCGAGGCACAGGCGCCATCGGTTGCTGGGCTAGGCCATTTGTTGATCGGGACCCTGGCGTCAGGATCCCAACCTCGTCTGCATGAGAACGACCTGCCATCTTACCCAACAAAGCCAATCAAGTTGCGCTTTTTCTCGAGGCAGTTCTCACCGTAGGTCTGTTTAATTGCGAACGCGACCGTACCGCCAAAATTTGCGACGATTGCGAAGTCTAGACGCATCGCGCGCATTGCATCACCACAGCTACGCCCCCACCAAGCGATGCGCTGCATCTTAACCAACTAGATGGCGCCTGATCGACACGACCGAGGTTCTTCGCGACGACATGGCGTCTGGGGACACTGGGTGCCTTTAGTGTTGACGCTCACCATTGCCACAGCAGGTGTAGCTGCCTGGGCATGGAGTCAGCGCAAAGACGCAGAGGAGGAGAATGATCACGAGCCTGATCTTGACTACGAGAACGCAGACTACGGCGACAATCCGCCTTACGGCTCATCCCGCGACTACAGACCACCACCCAACCAGGGCGGCCCGCCACCGCAGCAGCCGGGTCCTGATGGTTATCAAGCGGTGACTGATGGTCCTGGGGATCCGTCTCAAGCCGGCTGGGGGGCACGAATGTCGGGCGCTCTTCGTCGGACACCCAGCCCCCAGCAATTCTTCGATTCGGCAGGAAAGACGGTAGCTGGCGGGGTTGCAGCTGCTGGTGCTGTTATGGGCAAAGCCTTGGCTTCTATTCGCGAAGAAGACAAGCAGTACGGCGATCGAAACCCGTGGTCGGAGGAAGCCGACGCCAAGAAGGACCGCTCCGTGCCAGCATCGGGGAAGAGGCGCAAGACGGTCGCCCTTATTGTCTCTGCCGATTCCAAGTCCACTAGCTTTCCAGAGGATGGCTTCCAAGAACACGCTGTGAGTACTGTACTGAAATGTGATGTGAGAGCCAAACTAATTCAGTGTAGTCCATTCTATCACACATCCCCCGTCACAACGACTTTGCTGAGATCAAGCTTTTCGTTCTCATATATGCGCCTGGTCTCAAGGACACCGGGGCTGATACTGCTACCAGTAATCTCCCGCCTCCTTCGCTGGCATCTTCTTACTCTAACATTGGACACGACCAAGCTCAAACACCTGGTGACGAAGCCAAGAACCCAATGCAAGTAACATTGTCCCATTCTGGACTCCACAAAGCTAACATAATCCTAGGATCCTCGCCAGCTCCAGTCCTGAATACAATGCCGTGTATTCGCAAGCGTTGAATATCGTGGAAAAGGAGTCCATGATCCTTCCCTTCACCTCCTCTAACGGCCATGTGCACATTCTCCGTCACTTGTCGCCCGAGGTGATCTATCTACAGCAATCGCTTGCTGGCGACAATGGCAGCATTGTTACCAATCTTCAGACGTGGCTAAGGCACGATATCATTCTTGTTGTCGGGGCTGAGAGCGGATCCGGAGGTCTGGCCGATAGCGAATCAGAGGCAGAGAGAACTACCAAGGAAGAGCAGTGGTGGCAAAAGCCTGAGCGTGTGGGACGCGGACGCGGCGTTATTGTGGTCGACGGGATGCGCGTGGCAGACGATTGGGCAAAGCGGGTTCAGGGCAAGGATTGAAGTCGACTCGGAAATAGCAGCGAGTGCTTTGCGTGGCAGGTACATAACGTCTCACTATTGGATATAACGAAAGCGCGCTTTGGAAACGGGGACGGTAGTTTAGTACACTTCGTATATTGCTGAAATTTATGCCCATATCCCGAAATCGCATCAACGGCAACGATTCATCGAGCAGTATAGCCTCCGTCAAGTCTCATGTCCGCCCCGGTGATGTTCTTTGACGAGTCCTGGCATAGGAAGGCGATGATGGCGGCGACTTCATCTGGCTGTGCAAGCTCACCCGTGGGCACATTCTCGAGGTATCTTTGGAGAGGCTGTCAATCCTTCTGAGGCACAAATCATGCGTCACATAACTCAGACACTTACTTTTCGCGAACGGCGTCGTCTCCCCAGGCCTTTTTACCTAAAGCGGTCCAAACCGGTCCAGGACTAACAGTGTTCGCAGTAATGCCGTGGCAACCCCATTCATTAGCCTGGCATCTGGTGAGGCCAACAAGGCCAGCTTTCGAAGCGCAGTATGCGCCATGCTTATCAAGCGCAACATGCGCTGCCTGGCTTGCAAGATTGACAATCCTCCCACCTGGAATATCCGGCTGCTTACTTTTCGCTGCAATATACATTCTGGCGAAAGCTTGGCCAGTCAATGTCGGTCCATACAGGTTGATCATGTAATGGCGAAGGATGTCCTCCGGCGGACTTTCTTCTAGACGTGTCAAGTTGACGTAGCCAGCACTATTGATGAGTACAGACGGCAGTCCTGCACCATCCTTCGTAATGTTTTGAAAAGCCTGCTCAACGGAACCAGCATCGGTTATATCACACTCATATGTTTTGATGTTGTCATGAGCGCCAGGCCCATAAACCTCTTCCAGAACTGAAGCAACATTACCGGCTTCAAATGGTGCATACAATAGAGCCAAGCTGAAACCTTGATCTTGAAGAGCCTTGCCAGCTGCACTACCAATGCCTCCTGATGATGCAACTCGGTTAGTTCTGCCTTTACACGCGAAGTTACTTGTAGGGTAGGTGAGCTCGCAAGGAAACCCGTACCGATGCCTCCAGCGATAATGGCTACACGGCTCAAGTGCGGCATGATAAGGGAGAAGTTAAGATCTCAAAAACGGTAGAGATGTGTGCGAAGTTGCACTGAGTTGCTGTTAAGTGTACAGTTGCGGAGGAGCGCGAGGAGCCATCGGTGATGCGGAGGCCCGCACGTCAAATGGGGTAAATGCCTTGCCAACGTCACTGCAACAACAATCAGGTGAGTAGGCGCACGTCAAACAATGAGTTGAATGGGTTGCCTACTGTTGTGGCTAAGGTTTCTTCCTTTCAAAGCAGTGATATATACGTTCTCGATTTTCAGATCAGACTCGTCATTACGTGGCTTTGTTCGAGGACAAGAAGTACGAGGGCAACGCGATCACGTGATACGCGCAAGCGTCGTCCAGCCTCGAGCAACGACACCCGTGATAGTGACAAGATCCGCGACGACAGCCAGAAATGACAACGCGCCCCACGACGTCGTGCTGAGATCGCGATATATCTCCTCTCCTCCTCTCTTCTGATATCATACCCATGGCAGAGCTTTAGCCAAAGCACTAGATTCGCGCTCGACGGCGCGCTGTCGTCATCCGAGTCGCATCGGCTGTCGCGATAATCCCCCACACCCATCGAACACGACAACCACATCCATCGTTTTCCGGCCGCATCGATCTTGCGATTACATCTGACGGATCGTGAGAGGCCCCGAACGTATGTTCCCAAGGGTCTGTTGCGCAGATCTCGCACCCGTTGCCGATTCGCGCCTTGTCATCCCCTTCGCTCGCGATGGGCCCAGTCGTAACTCCTACAATGCCGCCAAATGTGGCTGGTAAGATGAAGCGTCCGCTATCATCGGCAGTCAACACCAACGGCACAGCGGCATCAACACAGTCACCATCACCATCCATGACAAATAAGAAACCGCCACAACCAGCCAAACAACCCTCAGGCACGGCCGCTGAACGCACGATCACACCTTCGTCTGTTCGCCCGATCAATCGGATCAGACGCGAACCTCTGTCACTCAACCTGGGAAGAAACTCGAGAAACAGTGCTGGACAGCGGGCGGGGTTTCCCCTGGATTCTAGCCATGGCGACTCATTGCTGAAGACCTCGGGTACGATTCGCAGCACCAGTCAAGCGTAACAGTGACAGAATACTGACATCAACCAGAAATGACGGACAAGCAGATCCTTAAGCTTGCTGAGGGCTGCCCACCTTCCCTTATGGTGCACTTATATGCAACACACTTCCGATTCGATGGCCAAGAGAGCAAATTCACATATCAATCACCAATGAAGCTCTTTGTCGACCATCTTCGAAAGCGCACAATACCCCATGACCTTCTCGAGTACTTCAACAAGTTCAATGTGCCATTCTACCAAGGCTGTCTTATCGTTGTGGTGCAGGATCACCGGACACCGACTCAGGCTAAGGAAGCCGCGAAGCCAACCTCGACTCCAGATACTACTATCGCATCGATACACAACTACAATCAATGGATGACACCGTCGCCATACGCACCCTTTCCTCGAGACTCCGATGGGTCACCCGAACTGCCAAAGAAGGGTGATGAAAACCGCCCAAGCAGCAGTGGAGACAACGAGGTCGCGGCTGCTCCTGCCACCCCGAAGGCAGTTGCGACCACTGCCAACACCGCCCGTTCGCCAAAATCCTTCACAAGGGTACTGCGACCAACATCCGAATCACTCTCAATGGATCTGTATCTGAGGAGTCAGAAGGGTGCAGCTGATGGTCGGGGGGTTCTTGATACGCCAGGCGTTGGCGCGCCACCAACGCCAATGACAATGATGCCCCCGACGCCCACGGCGAGCAGTATGCCGCCACCTGCCAAAAGACAGAAGAAAGATAAGACAGAGTTGGACATGGGCGATATTCCATCTGCCGAGGGTCAAATTCTGCTGGCCACTGCTGCACCCTTGTATCTCAACCCTGTCAAGTCATATGAGGAGACCATTGCTCTTCTGGAGCTGTTTTCTGATGCCAAGCACTCTGAGCCACCGCCGCAGCCAAAGACTAGGAAACGCACCACTGCTGAAGTCGCTGCTGATGAGGCTGCAGCTGCTGATAGGGAGCGTTACATGACTCTCCTTGACGAGCGGCGCGATCCCACGGCTGGTGCAAGCGCTGGCGCAACGGATGCTGATGGTGTCACCTCCAGTCATGCTAGATTCAACGCTCTTCAGGAGATTAAAGCGAATATCAAGGAGAAGAAAGAGCAAGAGAAGCTCGAGCAGCAGGAGAAGGACCGACGGCTGGCGTTGCAGCGGCAGCAACAACAGCAAGAGGCTGCACTTGCCACCCAGCGAGCACAGCAACAGGCTCAACAACAGCAGGCTCAGGAAGCCGAGAGAATTCGTCGGGAGTCTGCTGCCAGTGCCGAAAATTCTGGTCGGGCCATGAACGCGCAAGCGCAAGCCCAACGTCAGGCTTTGGCTGCTCAAAAAGCTGCTGCTGTGGCGGCAGCCGCAGCGGCCAATCAAGGGAATCAGACCGGGCCAAATGTTTCCGCACAGCACGGTCATCCAGCACAAGCCAATGGCATGACGAACGGCATGACGAATGGCATGGCCAACGGTATGACGAATGGCATGACGAATGGCATGGCAGCTGGAGTGGGAGGTACGCCGAACTCAATGTCCCACGCCATGGCCCAAGCTCAGGCTCAGGCTCGCTTCCAGGGTCAGTTAGCTCAGGGTGCTGCAACTTCACCAGTCGTCCGTCAAGGAACTCCCCAGAACATGTCATCCCCTATGGTTGGCAGTGTGCCGATGCAGCAGACGAGCTCTGCTATGGCAGCCAGTCCACCTCGTCCGTCCTCGGTGGTACAGAATGGCGCAGTTTCAGTTCCTATGTCACACAACATGTCTGCTAGGGGCAGCCAACAAAGCCATCCGTCCGGCACCCCGCGTCTCCCGAACTCAACTCCCAACATGGCTCACGGCACTCCGATCAGCCGACCGTCTATGATAGCAACGCCACGAATGACACAAGCGAGTCCTCCACCTAACATGATGGCTCAGAACTCGCAACAGATGGGACAGCCTATGATGATGAACGGGCAGAACATGGCTCAGCACAACCCGCAAGCTATCGCTCAGATGGTGGCTCAGCAACGGTCGCTCGTACAGCAGCAGCAGCAACAGCAACAAATGTTGGCAATGCAGAACGCGGGCATGAACGGCAACATGAACATGGCCAATATTACACCGCAACAGCAGCAGCAATGGCTTAATCTGCAAAGACAGATGATGCAACAGCAGCAGCAGCAACAACAACAACAGCAACAGCAGCAGCAGCAGCAGCAACAACAACAACAGCAGCAGCAGCAGCAGCAGCAGCATCCACAGCAGCAGGGCGGCGGCATGAATAATCAGCAGTTGGCGGCTCAGTACGCTCAGCAGCTTCAGCAGCTGCAAAATGGGCAGATGCGCATGAACCCACAGATGCAACAACAGATGCAACAACGACTGGCAGCGCTACAAATGCAGAACCAGATGAACAACAACATGCAAAGGCAGGCCAGCGGTCAAATGATGAATGGAAACAACGCCAATATGATGGCCGCCATCCAGCAACAGCAGCAGCAGCAGGCTCAGCAAGCTCAGCAAGCGCAGCAACACTCACAGCAGCAACAGCATCCGCAGCAGCAACAGCAGCAACAACAACCGCAGCATCAGCAACAGGCGCAGCAGATGGCAGCACAAATGACGCCTCAGCAGATGCAGCAGATGACGGCCAATCAGTTCATTACCAATAATGCCAGAAGGATCTATGGACAACTGACCGGTAATGCGGCGCAGAAGTTTGGAGGTCCTGAAAATATTCCTGCCGACGTGATGGATAAGATCAAGCACACGGCACAGGGTCAGGCACAGAATATGTGGGCGCAACAGATGGCTCGACGGACAGCACA
>WNLN01000439.1:0-19634 GCA_021347865.1 Sarocladiaceae sp. CBMAI 1973
CCCTGGCTGCGAATTGGTCTCGCTGGGATGCACTAGCGATGCCTCTAGGCATGCATATCTGTCCACTTAGGCTGCTTGCACAGACGCGCACAGGCATGCACAGGCTCCCTCCCTCTCATTACGCGCGGCCGAGGTCTCCATTATGAACAAGGGCCAGAGTCGCGTCGAGTGGCACGCAAGGAGGAGGCCCATCACAACTCGCCGCGCCACGCTATGCATAACTCAGCCCTCTAATAGGATGGCCTGTCCTTGGTAGTGTGCACAAATCAGCGCCGGCCTTGGGGTCCTTGCATAACGATTCGCCGAGGTAACCACACAATTGACATATTCGTGTCGCCATCGGTAGTCACATTGAATAGCGCCGTCGTATCACTAAAATCAACCGCCAATGCAAGGTACAGACGTCGCGATGGCTGATCACATGCCGTTGGCGCGCGGTCAATGAGGTCGCTGTCTGGTTGAAGTGCAATATCATCACATGTGACCGCAAATTGCATGCTGCCTTGACCGTAAGCTGAAGAGCTTGTCGACTTGTGAAAATTGAAGAGGTTGTAAATAACAATTGCTCTTCTCAGTCAGCTGTTGACCCGGCCCAGCCAGCAGAATAGTTATTGACGGTAGACGAGGGTACATAACTCGTATAGCCAGTAGTCCTTGGCGAGGTTGCACAGAAACTGCACAGAAGCCTGGGTGGCAGCTCCTTTGGGATCATTGCCGTTTGCTTGTGCCGCTGCTTCGGCTGCATCTTGCCCACCATGTCTCTCGCAGGATTTGTGCTTCCCGCCCGTGTGCTGATAATACGAGACAAATCGATGCAGGTCACAAAATAGTGCTGTGCAAGGGGGCCACTTTTGACGCGACTACACGAATCTCACGCAACCACTCTACGCCCCAACTCCACCCGACCGCGTCGTTTGAGAACAATGACGGGTGAGGAATGTGCATCGCCTGGTCCCTCGCGTCTGCCGTAGTCAAGCTGAGTATCAACGCTTTAAGTGGTCGTCATATGGAACTTTGCACATGACTGGTTACCAGCATGAGCCAATGCAATGTTGTCCTCACTACTGCGCTATCCTGCGTCATGACGCTGTCTAGGTCGAGAGCTAGACTTTGGAGCAAGCTGAAGTCCGTGAGCGGGCCGCCACCGCTCGCCCGGTCGCTCAGCCGAGTGCGTAGCTTCGTCTCAGCACGCATTGGTGACGGCTCGAGCTTCTCACTGGAAGGGCCAGAGCGCAGATGGCGGTGGCTCGAGCCTCTTTGTGCGATTCGTGCCAGAAGCGTCTGAGGGCGCCAGATGCTTGTAAAATGTCAGTAGCCACATATGACGGTTCTCAGGATCATGTGAGGCAGAAGCGTTGGTCGTGCAGGTCAATATGATCGACCATCAAAGGTCCAGAATTGCGTTCGATAGCGTGCCGTCCAGCCATATTGTCGTGGCATTCGACGACCAACTATCACAGTACTGTAGTCGACAGTGTGCTTGCTTTTAGCGGCCACCAAAATAATGGTTGTGGAGGGGAATATTGTGCCCCGCAGGTCAGAGGAGGTTGCGCATCTGCCAGAGATCGGAAACTTGACATTCCAGAAGCGGCCCCGATCTGGGCCAGGCCAAATGTGGACCGTGTTATTGTTGGAGCCACTGGCTCTTTGCTGGCTTGTAGTTGTACATGGGCTTGGAGCTTAATGAAATAGCCGATTCAATGATCTTGAATCGAACACTCGTGCCAGCAATGTGAGCTCGGACAAGCCACGACCGACTCGCCATGCCAAGTGCGACGAATGCTTCCATGGTTCGTGTCGAAGCCGCGGCAGACCTGCAGCCACTGAAGCTGATTGTCACCCAGGCCGGGGGTTGCAAATGAGATGGCAGATTGAACAATCTCGTCAATGAGCTTGTCCCGACGCGGCTAAGGTCGAGCGCCGAACGTAGGTTGGTGGCTTGTCAGGCGAAGATGGAAGAAGAATCGGCAGTACCACAATGGAGCAGCCCAGACGGTACCTGAATGGCTCTCTTGCGTCTAACTCTTAGCGGACAAAGCCACTGGAGAATTGAGCGGGCAGCCGGGAAGAGCCCTATTGGCCGAGTTCGTAGTGCACCATCTGAAACTCTAGCGCTGCACAAAACGGAGTGCGTCAAAAGTCGTCAGCAAAAAGTAGTGCGGTGGTGGGTTGCATTACTTTGTCGCCATCCGGGCCTGTTTCTTCGGGATTCTGGTCTGTGCTTCCTCTTTGTGCTTGGACCTGCTCAGTCGGGTTAAGCCTCTTCGAGTGGTTAGTGTGCTACCTCTAATAGTGCAACGATCAGCAAACGATGTGCAGCACAAGTTCCGGCACAACTTTCTGTTCCTGTACAAGCAGCTCCTCAGCGACCTCAGAAACCACATGGGGTTGACCGACACGGCATGGTCTATCCTCATCTCGGCCAGCCTGCATAAGGTCGTGGTGAGCATGGGATGCTTTGGGCTAAAGATACGCAGTGGGGGCCTTATCTCGGGGCCTTTCGCAACGTCTCGAATGCACAATCTTACGTTTTTGAGAGCAATGACCTTCCGACCTGCGAAGGCCTGTCCACAACTCTCAGCGATAAGACTTCGGGCGGTGCAGCGTGGGACGCTGGATGTTCGACACCCACGCGGGATTGAAGCTTCTGCTATCGACGCCTTGAACTTACAACAACCTACCTTGTGAATTTGCCTCATACCTCGGTCATCGGCTTATCCTTTGCTCCTGCCCATCTTGAACATGCAGGAGTGGTCCAGTGTGTCGCGTATCTTCCAGAATCAGTATGTACAGAATCCTTCGCTTCGGCAGGATTCGTTGTGTTCGCAAAGATGGTACTGTATGGTATATTGCATGTGGTATGAGAACATGCATCAGGCACCGGGACCCAGAGCAAACACATCCGGCACCGCACTATATCCATCACCGGCTACCACTATCCGCTACAAACATTGTTTTATGCGCGCGTGCGGTGCAGCAGGTTGTGTTTGGGGCTCAACGGTGCGTCGAGCCAGTTCCCCGCCGACGCGAAGGAGGGCCAGTGCAAGGTTAAGCAAGGTACCTTGCATAACTCGGTGTCGCTAATGCACTGCGCGAGGCCTGCAGGAACCAGGTCCCGTTTTAGGTTTGGCTCGAAGACGTTAATGCAGGAACAACCAGAGCACACCAGGCACAGGCAGGCACAGGCACCGGCCGGTGCAGGAACAACGATGGTGGCCTCTACTACTGCAGTCAGCACGAGCCATCCGGCCGTCCTCACCTGTGACGACGCCGTCTCTTGGGTTCTGATGGCTTCGCCCAAGCGTTGAAGCCATCTCTAACTTCAATCACACTGCTTCCCTCTACTGCACTGCACTGCCCTGCCCCGCCATTGTGCAGATAGTTGTAAGTAGGCTGTCGACGTTTTCTTCATGGTCTGAATGTTGCTTCTGCCATCACCATCAGCCACCGCTGCGGTGTGGTCACTATCACTTTCACGTCCTTCCATAAACTGCTCATTGGGGTTGCATCGATGCTTTCACTCTTCCGTAAGGGTCCCCGAGCCTAAGGACTTCGCCTATCCACTGATCCTCATTCTGACGCTCTCGCCACTGGAGTCCCTTGACGCTATCAACCTAGTCTCAATGCTATCGACGGAAACCAGTAGAAACACTCCCAAAAGCCCCTCGGCGCCCCGAGCTCGTCGCCGCTGCCATCAGCTTCCACCAAAGCCAGCCCAGGATAGCGCTGCTCGCAATCAGAGTAGCGTCAGATCTCTCGACCGCCAGTGTCGCGGAACCGGAACGCTTCTATATTGACTAACTATCTTAAGACTCGGTCCATCCTCCAATCCCCACTCGGCTTCTTCCTCCCACGACACGCCTCAACCTCCAGGGACCGGGACATGGGTCTGGGCGTAGCATTGCGCCTACAATTAGATGCGTAAAAGTAACGTGGAGACCAGGCGTGGTGTGGTCGCTGATACCATGCGCATCTCGCCACCGACCTGGCGGTCCTGCCGCGTGTGATGGCTGTCGTCTGTTGCACATCCTGGCTTGAGATCAGACGAAGACTCCCATGTCGGTGGTTCATCATATTGGGTCAATCGAGAAGCTACGTTGGCTCGCTGCCCAACCACAAACATGGAAGCGCAAAATGCGAGCAGAACGTGTGTCACCGTGAGCAGTCGTGGCAGCAGTTCAACTTTGGATTATCCGGGCCTCTTGATTGAGCTTTCAACGTGCTATGAAGACCCTTATCCGGGTTGTGTCTCAGTTCGATAAATGTCACGGTTATTAGCAGCCGCAGTCAGTTATTTGGCCGACGGTGACATCTGTTCAGCGAGAGGTTGGTCTACTAGCCAGGGTGCATTGTAGTGCCCGCTGAAGGGTCTCAGCAAGCAGTCGTGGCAATGCCTGCAAGGGCAGGTAACCTTTTGACAGGTCTCGCCCAAGCACGACGTGCAGGGCTTGTCGAGCCAGGGTGCTCTCTTCCCTGTCGCCGACCAGGGCCGCGAACGGGCCGGGTTGGTACCCGTCTCGCCTTCCAATTTGGCCCAAGAGCAGAAGTGGTTGGTCGCTAGGACCAGACAGGTTATCTTCCGGGCCTACACGACGTCCCCAGATTCCTGTGTCCTTGGCATCCGACCCATCGTTATGAGCAGAATTGTTCATACGACTGGGTCGCCACCTCGACTTATCGCGCCAGGGTCAATCGAATATTACAAAGTCAGAATCTTCAGTCAGATGTTATCCTCGCAGTTCACGGTGCGGGCCAGCCTGTTCGATTCCGAGATGGTCTTCCGTCATGCCAAGGTTACATGATGACCTACAGGGCCCAATAACGAAACTCGCCTGCACATATGCGTGTCAAAACCCAAGGCATGAACAATGTGGATATCTGCCATGTTTGGTACCAACCAGGGCTCGCTGGCTGAGAAAAACGCTGCGAGGTATGAAACCCTGTCGTTTTGACAGAAACCTCGAGGCTGGCGACCCGCTGGCATGGCTTCGGTGGGAAGGAAACCCCATTCACGATTGGGTTGTGATAATTGACCAGCCAATCGGGTGATAGATGAGTGGCAGCCTGCGGTGCATCTATCGTGCTTCTCGAAGCTTTCGGTTAGGTCTGCAATATTGACACCAATTGATATGGCCGGACATGTCAAACGCCGTATCTTGTAGCATCCAGCCCCGGTCGCTCCAAAAGGACCCTGAAGCTTGACAGTTTCCGTGTGTAGTGTACGCTTCATCATCCAGCAATTGCCATTTCAACTGTTTGATGGAGCACGCAGAGGGGTTCGTTCGCTGTTTGGCATATGTAGGCAAAGGCACAATACAATGGTACTAATTGGTGAACATAGACATTATGGCGCGTATCTGAACATGACATTTGGGTTGCTCTCTCAAGCTACGGCCGTCTAGCACCCCCGTTCAGGCTATCCTCATTGTGACTGGGCATACCAACAATTTTGGCGAGTTGACACTGTACTTCACTGCCACGGCATCTCTAGACTCTGACAATCACGAAGCACCTGTGACACATCATGTAGCCTACGAGCCTGATCAGCGTCAGTTTGATGGTCTCGAGCTTTTATTTCTGTTGTGTCTTGCAAGCAAGGCGAATAGCCTCGAGTTAGGGCAGGGCAAGGGCATACCGCCAGTACACCTGTCCACAATAGACCTCAGTAAACTCTGTATATTGTTGTGATAGTTCACACACGGGCAATATGTTCCGAGGTGACGTGCATCAGCATGTCTTGGACACGGTGCGCCGCCGTGGGACTCAACATAGCCGACGGAAGTCTCCCTCGCATACCTCGGTGGCTACCTACGCAAAACATATGACATGTCAGATCGGCCTCTTCTCGGCTAGCTGCAACAAAATGGTGTGCCTGTGTCAAAAGCCACTTTCGTAAATCTACCGGAGGATGTTCAGTTCACCTGGCACTCCTCGAAGTCTTCCTCTTCGCGGTCCCACTGATCGTGGCCGAAGTCGAGCAAGATACATATGAGAACCACTCTCCAAGCTACCACGCTGCTTCCGGTAAATGCAGAGCTGTCAATAAGGCTCGCACTTTCGAGCATGTCTCAATAGCCTGAAGTGAGGGGTCACAAGAGTCTCCGAGAAAGCAAAGCAAAAACTGAAATACTACCGGTACACGTCTAAGTGAGCCCTTGTTTCCTCGCGGCTAGAGTGAGGGGTTTCTGAGGAGAATGACGCGCAACACGTGGTGAGACACAAGTGGCGATCAAGACATGGTCCTTGAACTATTTTGCTTGTTGAGACGCGGCCGTTGGACACCATTGCGCTGGATTTTCCTCTCCCTTGCATCGATCTAAGGCATGGAGTAGGGCTGCGGCAACTGGTACTTGGCATTACGATCGGAATGTTGCGGTCGTGGTCAGTGAGTACTTCGGGGTCTTTGGTCTCTGATGTGAGACATGGCACTCGTTTGGGAGTGGCATGAGCAGGAACTTGCGAGTAATGATGGTGTGAACCGACAGAGGTTATCGCGGGCATATTGGGATTGAGGAAGTCAAGGTTGTCGTACAGGGTAAGCATTGAGCTTCAGAACCACGTTTTCACCATGATGGCGAATGTACTTTCGACTGCATCAGAACTGCACGGTCAGCCATTTTCCTGTTCATTTGATGCATGCTGATAACATGTTTTCTTGCAATATGGCATTCCTCTGTGCTCTTTTCGCAGGACTCTTCGAACCGGTAGTGTGTCATTGTCATTTCAAACCCAGCTGGTCGTGCTCTGATTCGTCGTTGCAGCTCCTCACGTAGACTCGCACTGCGCCTCAAGGTGCTTGTCGAGCACGCCACGAGTTGGCTAAATGTTCCTGATGCTCTGTCCCTCATAAACACGATAAAATTTACAAAGCAGCTAGGATCATCGAGGGAAGGCAACATAAATTCTGAAGCCATCTTGAGCTTAGTCATGCATATAGGGTAGCATAACTCGATGCCCAAGCCACAGCTCGCACAGCAAATGAGGAAGCTTGACGCCCCACCCCAGCCACCTATTTCTGCTCTCCAGCCACCTCTCTTCCATGGTGCCCAATGCTCAAGCTCTCACATGGCAACCGCCCACTCTATCAGGCCGTGATGCTTTACGTTGCGCGCCCCAGCCACCCCGAACGGCATCTTCCTTGAAGCCAACTGGAGCCCTTGGCGTCATAGCCGCCAATGCTGGGTACTTGCACACCGACAGCTTAGGCCTGGATGCAGGTTTTCTGGCACTTTGCAGGGGACCGCCGTTTACGTCTCGCATGACGAACACGAGAAGCTTTGTTGGCGTCGTGGCTGGGGTTGTTTAATATACAATGGGATTCTCCATGACTTGTTGGGTGCTACCCTCCATCCCAACATCTCCCTCACTCCTATACCCGGACCTTTGCATGCACGTTTGACATCTCGAAAACCCTCGACTAGCCCTTGCATACATTAATTGCTTCGACCCCGGGCTTTGACACTGTATATACTCGAAGACTCGACTTGAGAAGCTCAGGCCATCGTTCACAGGGCAACGCCCACCACCATCCTCCACGACATCCCGCCTTCCCGGTGCACACCCGCATACCTGAACAAACACACATTCCAACACCATGAGGCTCGTCCTATCTGCTGCCTTGGCAGCCTCAAGCGCCCTCCTCTTTGGCAGAGCTTCCGCACAAACATTCACAGACTGCAATCCTCTTAATAGTAAGTGCACAATCCAAGGCGCATGGCCATTTGCCAGGGACTGACATCATCCAGCACAATGTCCTCCGAACGCAGCACTTGGCATGACGATCAACGTCGATTTTCGCAAAGGCGAAGTCAACTCTTTCGTCCCCTTCGGCTCACCATCCTACGACGATGAGAACGGCGCCACTTTCACAGTTTCACAAGGCGGCGAAGCACCACAACTACAATCAGTATTCTACATCATGTTCGGCCGTGTCGAGATCACGATGAAGGCTGCTCCCGGAGCCGGCATCGTGTCATCCCTCGTTCTCGAATCCGATTGTCTTGACGAGATCGATATTGAGTGGCTTGGCGGCAACCCCAACGAAATGCAGAGCAACTACTTCGGCAAGGGCCAGACGACCTCGTACAACCGCGGACAGTTCCACCAGGTCGAGGACACGCAGGGAAAGTGGATCACGTACACCATCGACTGGACCGAGGACAGGATCCTGTGGATGGCGGATGGCACTGTTCTGCGTGAGCTCAAGGCCAGCGACGCCGAGGAGAACCAGTATCCGCAAACTCCCATGCAAGTCAAGTTCGGAGCCTGGGCCGGTGGTGACCCAAACCACAACCCTCCCGGTACTGTCGAATGGGCACGCGGCCCAACCGATTACAGCAAGGGTCCATTCAGCATGCTTGTTCAGAAGGCCATCGTCACGGACTACTCCACAGGCAAGGAGTACAAGTATGGTGACACATCTGGCAACTGGGAGTCTATCGAGGCAGTTGATGGTGAAGTCAACGGCAATGCCGGCAGCGATGGTGGCCCTACAGTCACCGCCAGTGCAGCTGGCTCGGATTCGACTGGTGAAGTCAGCGTACCGCAAGGCGGATTGGGCGAGGACGGAAGCGATGCTGCTGCGACCCAGACTGGCTGGCCATGGGAGCCCACTGCAGGCGCCGACAGTGGCAGCATTCCTGAGGGATGGACCATGACTGACGAGGGCAAGCTGATCCCAAAGGGAGTCTCGTCCAGTCTGCGCCCTGCACTCGTCTCTGCAGTCCTCGCTCCTCTTGCTATGATCTTTCTCATCTGCCTGGTCTGAAAGATCGACAAAAACCTATTACAGGCCCGTTCAAGTGGAACGAGCATGTGATGTATATATCTGTACAAAGCACATACTGGGAGACATATCTCCCAAGAGCAAATTTTTGGCATAGCGACTTCATGAGAATTCAGGATGGAATTGGGTATAGACTGGCGATGCATATAGACGCCTGATCGATAATCTTTTGGAGATTACGCTACGACACTAGGGTGAGTATTTTGGAAACAGACATGTAGCATCGGAGTTTAGCATTGCAATGGGTCGGACGAAAGAGTTCCGGCAATTGTTTTTTTTTATAGCTTAGCCATAGTCGAGGACACTCGGTGATCAATCACATACTTAATGAAAACAACATGATCAACTCACTTCACAATCCCATTCGTTCTTGAGGTCTCACAAATCCCTCGCGCGCACGCGTGCATGATACTGAACGTTGTTAAATTCAGAATTGGCAAAGCGAACCGTTGTACAAGTGTCGAGATACCCTGAGCGCAGACTTTTCAACCATTCTCATTGTAAGCAAGACTGCCAAGGTGTGTGCCCTCGGCCCCCTGAGTAACAGTGTCTCCGGCCCGCCCGTGGTAAGTGGCATGTATACGCCCTTCTATTCTTTACAACCATGCAGCACCGATGCCAGTGACACCAGCATTTTCCCACCGCAAAACGTATGCCGCATGCATCCCCCTCGACTTCGATGGTGGTGTAAACCCCGCTGCCCCGTCTTTGCGCCGTTTATCATACCCTCGCCAAGCCGAAAACCGCATACGGAACGTGTGATGTAATATAGCAAGAATGAGAATGAGAAAGCAACTGCACATGCGAGAAAAGAGGAAAGCTCTGAGACCCACAAAGTAGCATGCTCCCAACGATTTAGAACTCCCAGTCGTCCTGGTCCTCCACAGAGGCAATTGCCCATCGGAACTTCTCACGAAGTGTCTTAGGGAACAGCTTCTCCAGGGGTACGTCGAACTTCTTCGAGAAGACCACTGTGAGACGGGGATCGATGTAGTTCTGATAATTGGTTAGCAACTGCATAAACAAAGAGCGTCTGAGAGGAGTTGCGACTTACGATCTTCGAGGTACCCAGGGCAACCTCCTTGTTGCCCTCGCGATCCTCAGCTTGGACCTGGAGAGTTTTGACTCGATCCTCCAGCTTCTGGACAGCGGTCTCAAGCTTCTCAATGGTAGGGCCGCGACCCTCAGCCTCGACCTTGTTCGTCTTGTTCTCCTTCTTGAACTTGGCTTCGAGTTCCTTGACGACCTGGAGTCGTTCCTTGAGCTCAGACTGTGCCAAAGGCCTTTCCTTGTTCGCCTTGAGCTTTTCGTTGTCCTTCTCGAACTTCTTTTCAATTTTGGTGCGCTGTTCATCGACCAGGAATTGTTGGTGAGTCTTGAGCCACTCATCGGTGATATCTGAGTCCAATTCGAAGTAGTCGGCACCTTTTCGCTTCTTCTGTTTAGGGTCGATGTCGAGCATCATCTTCTTTGTTCGCCACATCTGGTAACGAAGACCTTTGATCTAAGTTTGTTCTATGTCAGCTCGTGAATCGGCAACAGCGAGATTTGGGGATACCAACCCTATCGCCCAGCTTCTGCATCTGGTTTTCGTGCGCCGCTCCGATCGTACGCTTGTGGTTACACAGAACAGCAACTTCTCGGTTGCAATCATTGTAGAGCTTGATCTTGTCCATCACGCTGCCTTTCGAGAGCGGGTTCTTATGTAAGTCTTTCAGCAAGGAAGCCATTGTCCACGATGCGTTGTAGGTACGGAAAACCTTGGCTGTGAGGCCTGGCATGTAGCTTTGAAGATGCTTGTTGAGTTGCGACGTCTGAACATATGGTTAGTAATTTGCCATATCAGAATGATACCCTTGATCTACTTACGGTCAATCGGTCGAAAAGATCGTCGCCGTCGGTCTTGGGAGACTTCTTGAAGAGTTTAAGGTTCTTGAAGACCTGCTGATCGACCGTTGTTGTCTCATGGTACCGAATACTGTCCTTGCCAAGGAAGTCGAAAGTGACCTTGTCGGGTGCTTCCAAAGTGATATGCTCGTATTTGAGCGAACAACAGCCAACCGTGTCGGCCTCATTCTCGGTATCTTTCTCGTTTCCAGCACGAAGCGCCAAACGGTCGATTAGGTACATAGCTGTAGCTCGCTGTCTGTCTGCCATGACCGGGCTCTTAAGTTCTCTCGTGTAGTCCTTTCGGATCTTGTCGATATGCTTCTTGAGAGATCGAGCCTTTTCAAACTTCTTGAAGTCGCTTTGACCCTTGATATCGCTTCCTGCGGCAAGCATGACGTACTTGTACGCGCCATTGATGTTCTCTTGCCACTGAGCGAGCCAAGTACCAGTTTGATCGTGCTTGACTTCTTTCCACTTGTGACCAGCAGGCGGCTCCGGAACCTTCGCGTCTTTGCCAATGTTGATGATGATCTGTTCAGGCTGAACACGGCGCTTGACCTTGCCTGTCTTTGGGTGCTCTCCACGGCCACGGAACAGACTGGGAGGCTCGACTCTGAAGTTGCCAACCTTTTGCTTGCGACCGTCCCACATGCAGTAGAGGAACGGCTCCTCAAGCTTGTCCTTCTCAGCTTTCTTCGCTGCCTTTTCATCTTTCGTAAGGTTTTTGTTGGCAGCAACTTTTGCCTGCCAGTACTCGTACACCTTCGTGAAGTCGCATTTCTCAAGGTCTTTAATGTCAACCTTGTTACCTGCGGCATCCTTGGCGCCGTGCTTCTTCACGTATTCCTGGAAATCGCCAAAGAAATTCTTGCGGAAAACAGGATTTTGGACGTGCTGAGAGGTCTCCGGGGGGCCCATAGCAACCCAGAACGTAGCGACCTCCTCAGCCTCGTGGCCCAAGGTGATAGGTGTGCCATCGTAGATGAGCTTCACGTTTTTGGGCCAAGGTTCATGCTCAGGAGGAAACAGAACACCGTTATGCTCCAGAGTCTTCCACTTGATCGAGTCATCTCCTCCTGTGGGGTCATTCCACCAAGCATGCTCGTCCTCCTCCTCAGCAGGCGTACCGTCCTTCGGCTTCTTAACGTCCTTGCCCTTCTTTGCTGGTGCGGCAGATTTGGCTTTGGCCTTCCTCGCGATCGGCGCATCAGAATCCGATTCATCCTTGATACCATTGGTCTTCTTCTTGGCTGAAGCGCCATTGCTGACACGCTTCTTCGCTGAAGACTTGATCATAGGCTCATCGTCTGAATCTTCCTTGATGCGAGTTGCTTTGGCCACCTTCTCAGCCTTCTTCTCAATTGCTGCTTTCTTTGCGGCAAGCTTTTGCCCGAGTGGCTTTTCGTCATCCGAGGACTCGAGGAGCGCCGTCTCCTTGTACGATGGAGGAAGCTTCTTGACACGAGAAGATTTGATGGGCGCGTCGGAGTCAGAGTCGGAGTCCGCTTCACGTTTGGGTCTTTTCGCCTGCAAGAAGAAGTTAACCTTGGGCTGCTATTCCGAAGTTCGGTAGGTCGGCACTTACCAGCGGCTCGCCTTCACTGTCTGAACCGTCCTTGTAATTGATCTGCGGGAGAGAGCCTCTCGACTTTCGCTTAGCTGCGCCATTGATGCTGGAATCCACATCCATTTCATCGACGGGACCGTTGCGGATAGAGATGCCCGCCCTCGAGTTGTCACTTTTGGGAATGGCGCGGTCCATTGCGACGTCTTCTGCGCGCGAGATTTTCGAAGAAGAGACTGTAGTACGGGCAGAAGGAATTAGCAATGAACAGAGAGAAAGATTTGGAATCTCGTCGGGGTTGGGGACAGGCGTGGCGTGGAGCAAGTTTTGCGAGCTAACGTGGTATCTGACGCCAGGCACGTGGATCCAGAGTAGAAGAGTGATGCTATTCTAGTCCCCACGAGTCGATTGCCGCAGCTAGAGGAAACAAAAAGATCCAGAGAAGACTCACGATGACCATTTGACCGGGCCAGAGGCCGGTCGTCGTCAGAGCTATCTGAAGCCATGTCTCCTGCGCGGTGGTGACGAGAGTGTGCGGTGACCTCGATCAACGATCGAGTACTGGGGTCGACGAACTAGAGGCGTGGACGCAGTAGTAAGACAGCTGTTGGCTGCAGAGGGAGGACTAAGAAGGCCGAGGGTGCCAGGTGTCGAGTCCCTCCTCTCGAATTTAGGGTTGTGAGGAGGATCCAGAGCAGGTAAAATGCAGCACGCCTGAAAAGTCCCAGGAGGATGTAGTGCTGAGGGTGAGAGGGTGAGAGGAATGCGAGGGAATCGTTTCCTGGACTGGCTGGCCTCTGGCGTAATAAGGCGCGGTACGGGCAGCCAGGCCGCTGCTAGTAACCTTAGCCTGCAAAGCGACGAAGAGGCTATCCACCCGCGCCAGCCCATCACGTGACTGGTATCCGCCGAGCTACCGGGGAAAATAGCGACGACGGGCAAAACGGAGCAAGATTCACCTCAACCGACCACTCTCAGCTCCCCGACACCGCATCATACCCTCCCTCCCTCGTCAATTGGTCCGTTTGTCGCGATCAATTGAGCCACCGCTGGCAGAGGCTCGATAATACGAACTTCCGCGATCACCGTCACCATGCTTTCCAGAGCGGCCCGTCCGGCAATCCGCGCTGCGGTCGCAGCTCCTCGGTAAGTCGAGGCGAACGTTACCGAAGCCTTCCGACACGACGTCGAACTTCACGCAAACACCCAAGCTGGAGGCCCAGGCATCACAGGAGATATTATGAGTGTGAGCTGACTCTTTTGTGCGTTTCTAGAGCTGTCGCCGCTGGCCCGAATGCCGTCGCGACCTACGCCACCCTCCGTGAGATCGAGGACCGTCTCAAGTCCATCAAGAACATCGAGAAGATCACCAAGACCATGAAGATTGTCGCCTCCACCAAACTCACTCGTGCCCAGCGTGCCATGAACGAGTCCCGCACCTTCGGTGAGACCTCCAACAAGGTCTACGAGTCTGCCGAGACCAAGCCTATCGATGCCGAGCAGAAGAAGAAGCTCATCATCATCTGCTCTTCCGACAAGGGTCTCTGCGGTGGTATTCACTCTGGAATGAGCCGTAAGATCCGCAGGATGGCAGCTGAGGGTGACGCCTTCGACCTCGTCATCATCGGCGAGAAGTGCAAGGCTCAGCTCTCCCGTACCAACCCCAGCGCCATCCAGCTCTCCTTCTCCGGTATTGGCAAGGGTGTTCCTACTTTCGCCGATGCTCAGGCCATCGCCGACCAGATTGTCCTTCTCCCCGAGCAGTACACCGAGACCCAGATCCTGTACAACAAGTTCGTCAACGCTCAGAGCTACGAGCCCACCTTCATTGAGGCATTTTCTGAGGAGGCTATCCTTGAGTCCCGTAAGACTATACCTTCTCTGAGTATCCTGAACGAATGCGCTGACCCCGAATCATCTAGCCAACTTCTCTGCTTTCGAGGTCGAGGAGGAGAGCGTCAGCAACCTCCGCGAGTACGGTCTCGCCAACTCCCTTTTCTGGGCCCTTGCCGAGGGCCACGCCTGCGAGCAGTCTGCTCGTCGCAACGCCATGGACGTGAGTGAATCCTTGGTTCAAGGTGCATTTCTGAACATCACGAATGCTAATGTGCCTTTGACAGAACGCATCGAAGAACGCCGGCGACATGATCAACAGGTACCAGATTCTTTTCAACCGCACCCGACAGGCTGTCATTACCGGAGAACTGGTCGAGATTATCACTGGTGCCACCGCTTCCGCGGACATGTAAACAGCGGACATTGCGTGCCGATAGATATCTTCCCTTTGTGCGAACCTCCAAGGCTACCGCGGAGTTCCTATGTACTAAAGCCTCCCAATACATTCCCAAGCTATTACCATCAAATATCATGGCATACAACGGATACGCATTGTGAATTGTATATGACATTATGAGTTTGAGTCAATACGCCCAAGTACAACGCCTGTCAACCTAACTCCATGTGCAATAGAACAGGGTATACAACACAGTTCGCCAGCGTATCTATAGTTCTCCATCACTCTCATCTTCACCGTAGTGTATGTTACGAGCACGACGGTGTTTCATCGAGGATCTCGCTTCGTGTGCCAATTCCTCCGCTCCGGGTATACTTGGGTGATCCTTCTCATACGCCGTCCGCAGCGCGCTGGCCTCCTTGTTCCATGTTGCACTGACCTCCTCGTACTTTTGCAAGGCTTCTGCATAGACACGCTTTTGCTCGAGAACTTGCTCCTCGAATGGCCTTCGCTGTTCGGGGGTTGCGTCTTTCCACATTTTGGACGTCATGACGCGCACCTCATTGGCCATGGACCGACCTTTGCTATGTTTGCGATTCTCCTCGCACTTCCTCTTCGCTTCTTCGAAATGAGCTTTGCTGAAGAGAAGGTATGCATTGCCGGCCACCTTGGCCGGAGGGCTTGGGCGATCCCCAATTTTGGAGACTATGTGATCCCAAATTTCCCACTCGTAAGCCTCGAGCCGAGCCTGTCGTGGATCCTGTGCAGGCGCCTTGCGCTTGCTGACCAGTAACGAGTCCTTGGGCAAGACTAGTGGTGTGGGCACCTCGATTGGACCGAGCATAGCCTCCAGAACTTCAGAAGCTGCGCGGAGACCAGAAAGAAAAGCGCCATGAACAGTAGCAGGATGAGTGCCGATGGTGTGTTCACCAGCAAAAAACAAGTTCCCAACTGATCGCGCCATGGAGTCATAATCATCAGGAAGCATCCCGGGTGCCGCAGATGAGTAACTCCCCCGTGCAAACCGATCAGAACCCCATCGAGTTACTACTGCTTCCACGGGATAAGGCACGTCGTTGCCAAATACGCCACGAAGGATCTGGGTGGCCTCGGCGACAAGAACGTCATTGCTCGTGTGTTCTGTATCAAAGCCGGCGTCGCCAGCCATCAAAGCAAGCAGACAGGGCAAGCCAGTGGTGCTCGAGATGTTGAACCATTGGAAGAAACGACCGCGATTACGTCCATATTCCTGCTGTGTTGTGCTGTTCCGAGAAGGGGCATCCTGCAGAACGCCGAAGATGTGCCTCGCAGGATCCCAGAACACCTTATCATAAACCAGAACGACTTTGTTGAGAGCGCCGAAGCCTAGGCGGTCGATGGCACCTGTCTTCCAACTGGGTAGCTCAGGTTCGAAGACCACGTTGCCTTTCTTCAACACACCAAGCGGGACGGTACAAACGACAGCATCAGCGTCGATGGTTGTGCCGTCCTCACAATCAATGGTCACAGGACCTTTGAAGTGATCGTTGGTGTAAGATATTTTCGTAGCGGCTGCCTGTGTGCGGATCTCAAGGGGCTTCGGACACTGGAGTAGGCCACGGGCAACGCTCTGATAACCACCGACAACCATCGTGTGACTACCATCGAATTCGTTGCCAGCGTCAATATCCCACAGTCCGAGGCTGAGATTGTTCAGGTTCGTGGCATTGCTGTACTCCAGATTCGCGACATGCCAGTTGACCAAGCGGTGATCGAGCGCATTAAGATCAACCAAGTGCTTGTACTGCGTGATAGCGTTGTCCAAGACAGAGCCGAGCGTTGCGCCGTCAGAGGCTGCGGCCTGGTTCAAATCGACATTATCCTTTCCTGCAGATGCAAAGTTGACGTCGAAGCCGATAGACTGAGCTTTGTCAGAAGCATTGGTGGTTGCCGGAACACCGGGCTCATTATGAGAACGGCCCGTCACTCTGTCCGAGGATACTGGGACGAGCCCAGGCGGCTCAGGAACACTTTGTTCGGCCACAGACTGGGCATGTGGTAAAGCAGCTCTCGCTTCTTCAGCCTCGATTATTGTCTTACTGCCATCGCCGTGGCTGTCCCGTCCATCTTCAATCAGGTCGCGGTTTCCTTCGATAACCTTATGGGGACGTGTTTTAGTTTTGTATTCGCTCACGCGATCAAGACAGTCGTTGTAAAGCTTCTCCACTAGCTGATCCCGATCAGGATCGACTGGCTTGCCATTGCTGTCGTATATGGTTGTTTCCGGAGTCAAAGCATGGTAAGGTAGACCCAGTTGGCCACGAACGAGGATATTCATGGGATTTCCTCGATCAAAACCAGTGATGATCATACCACCCATCTCGGCAGTGTGTCGTGCCTTGAAACTCTGGATCTTGAACAGCAGGCTTGGTCTTAAACTCCCTCGAGTAGACTCGGCCACCAACGCGGCTACGGCCCTCGAGGATTATTACCTTTGGTGGCTCCTCTCCCCGGTCCCAGAATCGACTCGCGTATTGCTGGAACAGTCCGTCGAGCTGTCTGGCGCAGCCCAAGCCGGAGATACCAGCACCAACAACTGCAACAGTCTTGCGCCTTTTAGTGGCATTTGCTTGTGAAGGCTCTTGCGTAGGAACATCGTAGTTAACGCAGCCGAAGTTGATGTAGCCTCGGCGAACGAGCCAATCGTAACAAACGCTGGCCGCATCGTACCACCTCGCATTGGCACAGCCGACTGCAGCTTTCCGAGCTACAGCCCTCCACGGCTCTCTGAGCCACATCCTTAGGATGCCATTTCGGATGTTCAAGTAAGTTGTGACCTGATTGTGAGAAATGTGATGTCTGAGAAGGTGGTACTCTTCTGGATGCAAAGCATACGGGTTCAGACGCGATTCTTCCGCCGCCATTATGCACTCGGCCGCATACTGCTGTAGTGGTATATCTGTCGGAATTGAGGACTTAGGGAGAACAGCGAATTCAGGTCGCTCAAGGTCGGCGAGATAAGCCGACCGCTGAGGTCGCATCGGTGCAGGCGGAAGTGTCTTCGTAGTCGAAGGATCCGTGTTCGGTGTGGTGGCTTGACTAGAGTGTGTTGAAGGAATGGATGATAGCTCTGAAAGGTCTGAGAGGGCTGACGTGGACGAAGGATGAGAGGCAGGAAGTCTGTCATGCAGAAGCGATTGATTCAGCTCGTTACCAGGAGGCGGAGAGCTGGTCATATGTTAGCAGAGGTATGACGCATCTTCGTGAAGGATGTCACGGATGCCATCAAACTTACCCAGGAAGAGCCTCGGGGCTGGACAGAACATCCTCATCCGATTCCATGTCACCGCGGTCCACCTCGCCACTCCATACGACTATTTCGGGAGCGCCTGAAGAGACATCACTCATGTAATCGGGCGAGCCGATGTCCGAGTCATCTGACCTGACGGAGTCCATCTGTGTTATCGATGCCGAAGGTCGCCGAGTGGCGGTGTTCGCATATATGTGATGGACGGCGGTCTCCGTGGCGTTATTTGATGAGAAATGAAGGTCTTTCACCGATCTTCGCAAGTCCCCAGACAATGCGTCAAGGTGGGAGCTCATAATTTTGACCTGCAGTCGTTGAAGTATCTCATATGCAGCACTGGCGAGGTATCATGAGCTGGGACACAAGCCGACGTCCATGCTATTTCTCGATGTGTGACGGTCGCTCGAGGTATGAGAGCAGAACATGTTCTGTTGCCCGGATTCCCTGACAAAGCTGGCTTAAGTCTTTCAATTGGGAGTATTATTTCGTATCAACCCAAGGCGATCGTTGGTATCTTCGGGTATGTATCCGCCGGGGAGTGGTTCGATGACGGTTGACCGAAGGCGTGCAGGTGACCAGCTCAAACCATGCAAGACGCTGCCCGGAATACTAGAATCGGCCGGAAGTTTCCGTGTGACGGTCAGGTCATGTTTCCATATATAAAAAATTGGCCAGAGTTGATCAAGGCATATTTGTCACCATAGGGCAGGTTCAATCTCATGTTCGGGATGCCCCTCAAGACGCCGGAGCCGTCGCTGTAGTCACGTGCACAAACACATCAAATCACAGCGACTTCAGCTGTGGGTCTATACACTCAACTTAGCCTGGGTATCGAGTTCTTCTGCGAAAGACTAAAATCGTATGATGCACTCGCCCCTCGTGATCGAGAGCATACCCTCATTTGTTGTACACAATTACGGCGCCAATCAGGCCGAGGCTGCGCCCGATGCCACCTCATCCTGCTTGGCGAATGACCCTGTCTCAATTGCCGCGTCCATCATTCTATTCCCGCTGACGATGGACGTAGTGCAGATGATTATGTTTCTTCGACCTGCGGAATCGGTCAGTCACGAACTCATCTTAGAAGCCGTTAAAGATGACTTACTCTCTTCTTGCTTTGCAATAAATCGCAATGCTGCGATCTCCGTGAATGTGATGCCACCTACGAACACAACAAACACAGTCTGTTTGGTAGATGTCCCCGGACAGAAGAGCTCGTGCCTTAACAGCCTTGTCTTCGCCCTTCTGATGCTCGTAAAACGTTTGTCCTCGCACATGCTTCACAGCTTCATCGAATCCGTGCCAGCCTTGCGAACCAGCCGCAGAAGCAGCACTGGCGCCGCCCGCGCTCCCACCCTTGGTAAGGTTCAAGAGGTACTGTTTCTGAAGGATGCATTGGACCAGCCTGATCGACAACGGCGCGTAGCTGCTGTAGACATATGCGATATCGTTCGGATCGTCCTCCTGAACCTCGTCGACGATAAGGCGGAGTTGCTTGCGTAGATAGGTGTAATTTGTTTTCGTTCCTGAGCTCGATGAGCCACTACTTCCTGTCATGGGAATCATGCCAGCTAGTGGCGAGGATCTGGATAGGAACAGCTGTAACTTCTCGAGGTTGTTGAGTGTCAGCAAATGCTGGTAGCCGTAACCTTGCAATATCAGGCGCCTGAAATGATCAAACTCCTTGGGTTTGATGCCTCCGGATATACATGAGTAGATGCAAAGCAATCTCAATGTTTCCCTGATAGGTGCATCCCTCGCAACAAGCTCCTCAACACCATCAACCTGACTTGAAGGGTCAGCGCCTGCGGCCAAGTTCTGCTGTACTTCCAGGAGTCGTCTGAACTGGTCTGTCCTTGTGCGTTTGATGATCTCG
>WNLN01000440.1:0-19628 GCA_021347865.1 Sarocladiaceae sp. CBMAI 1973
CTTATCAGCGATAAGCTCAGGAACCACATCGAAGCAGTTCGCAGAGCACCCGCCACTATCGTCGCCTTGCCTTGATTCCAGAGCTAGTAGAGGTTGTCCGGCATAATCGTGACCCTCCTCTGCTTCCCGGTCTTCTCCCTGTTTAAAGACCCTCCTCCTCAGGACCCGTTTTCCGTCCATTGCACCCCCAGCTCCTCCTCATTCCTCCTCCACCCTCCACATCCTATCTTCATGAACACACACGCCACCGTGGGGGCCCTCGTCTAGATTTCTGTTTGCTCGCCAACGCACCGATCTTGCGCAAGACAAGGATTGGGCCAAAATCATTTTTTGTCGTCACGAGTACGTTCCTCTCCTGCATTTACTACACCCTCCTACCCGGCTCTGCATGCGCTTTGTTTGTCACAATTGGCCCCATCCCACCTCAGTCTTCCACCTACACACTAGCTACACCTCGCAAGCTCGGTGACGAAACCGGGATCGTCCGGTATTGCACCATCTGCGCGCAGCTCTTTTTGTGCTGGTCACTAGCCATTGGCCTCTTATACTTATCAAGCCCTCTCCCCCTTGCTTTTCAAGTCACGTAACTGTCCTCGTGACAACTTGCCGCTCTGAGAAACATACTTCTCATTAGCATTGCACTTGAGCCTTTAACTTCCCTTGTCTCTTCCTTCAAGCAATTCGATTGCAGCTCTTTCTGGAGCAACTCGTTGACCTGTGACTATTCAAGGCCGTCTTTGTTTCCGATATACCCCTCGACCTACCTCACACCGCCTCCGTCATGACGATCCTGGACATTAACAAGGACCTGGCGGCCTTGTTCGAGCAACAGGCACAAGCTACGCCAGACGCTATCGCCCTCGAGGACGAGAAGCGCACTCTGACCTATGCCGAGCTCGACTCGGAAACCTTCGCCCTCGCCGAGAGGTTGCGAGACCTTGGAGTTGGCCGCGATGACCTCGTTGGTGTTCTCATGGGCCGAAGTGCAGACAATGTCATTGCTTCACTTGCAGCTCTTCGCGCTGGTGGCGCTTACCTCGTTCTCGAACTTGCATATCCCTCGGGACTTCTCCGTGAAGTCATTGAGGACGCCAATCCAGTTGTTGTCGTCACTCAGAAGGCGCACGCCAGCCAGATCAAGGCCAATGTACCCATCATTGTCATTGATGAACCTGAGCCCAAGACCAATGGCAAGCACAGCCCCGTGGACCACCGCGCGAGAAAACCTCTTCCAGAGGATCACGATGTCGATCGCCTTGCCTTCGTGTCATACTCCTCGGGTACCACTGGACGACCCAAGGGCATTGCGAACCCACACAAAGCTTCGGTTCGCTCATACGACTTGAGGTTCGGAGTGAGTAACCTCGAACCTGGCGACCGTTGTGCTTGCAACGTCTTCTTCGTATGGGAGATGCTGCGCCCTTTGATCCGTGGCGCAACCACAGTTGCTGTCCCTGACAGTGCAAGCTATGACCCCGTTGCACTTGTCGACTTCCTTGCTGAGCGCAAAATTACCGATACCCTAATGACCCCTACACTCCTCTCGACCGTCCTCTCCAGACATCCTAAGCTTGGAGAGACACTCCCACACCTCCGCTCATTGTGGCTGAACGGCGAGGTTGTGACTACGGACCTCTGCAGGCGGGCGACTACAGCTCTCCCCAATGCGAAGCTGCTCAATGTGTACAGCGCCAGCGAAACACACGAAGTTGCTGCGGGAGACATCAGGACCTTCGTGGACTACGAGGCCCGCGTATGCCCCGTAGGTCTGCCTGTGGACCCGGAGCATACCTATATCCTTGATGAAGCAGGAAACCGGGTCGAGCCCGGAGTCAGCGGAGAGCTCTTCGTCGGTGGACACCTGCTGGCAAGAGAATACCTGAACCTGCCAGAGACCACAGCGCGAGACTTCCAGCCTGATGTCTTTGATAGCACCAAGGGCGCTCGTATGCACCGCACTGGAGATCTGGCACGGATTCTGCCATCCGGCTTGCTGGAGATCACTGGTCGAGTTGGCGGTATGATCAAGACTCGAGGCTACACAGTTCACCCGGGTGCTGTTGAGACAACGATCGTAAAGCATCTCGCTGTCAGGTCTTGCGCAGTTGTTGCACATGGCGATGGCTTGGAGAGACAGCTTATTGCCTACATTGTGCCTGATAAGGAGGAGGTTGGCCAGCGCACCATTGTCGTGATCGACGACTCTGGGCACAGCCCTGTTGCAAGAAGAGCCTTGTCCTCGCATCTGGCACACTACATGATTCCTCCGATCTGGGTTGAGGTGGATGAAATTCCTACGCATGGCATCTCTGGCAAGATCGACACCAAGGCTCTGCCAGCGCCGCCGGCCCCGAAGTCCCCTACGACCGAGCAGCCGAAGGAACAGAACACTAAGGTGAAGATGGAGACTATCACCAAGATGTGGGCCGCATCCTTGAACATGCCAGTCACTGCGATCACCAAAGAGCATGACTTCTTCGACCTCGGAGGTCATTCTCTCACCCTCGCGGACTTGGCGAGCAGGCTGTCAAGCACGTTTGGCTTCCCTGTGCCTTTGGCGCCACTCGCTGGCACACCAACACTCGAAGGCCATCTCGAGGCTGTGAAAGCTGCTCGTGATGGACACACCGAGGCTGTTCAGGCCGATCTTCCTTCCGTTCTTCGCGCCGATTGCGTCCTCCCCGAGGACATCCAGTCTACTGGTGTTGCCATGCGTCGCATTGGTGAGGCAGATACGATTCTCCTGACTGGCGCAACTGGCTATCTCGGTGCCTTCCTGCTAAAGTCGATTCTGGAGTCGACATCGGCACACATTATCTGCCTCGTGCGCTTCACTGAGCCGCTCGAGGATCACCGCGCTGCGGGTATGGCCCGCATCCGCAACAACTTGGTCGACTTGGGTATCTGGGAAGATTCGATCCTGGACAGAATGGACATCCTGCCTGGAAACCTCGCTCGCACACGTCTTGGTCTCTCGCCCGAAGCCTTCGAGGAGATCGCAGGCCGAGTCCAAGTCATTATCCATGCTGCCGCAACTGTCAACTTAGTCTACCCCTATGCTGCTCTCCGCAATGCCAACGTGGGTGGTACGCGGGAGATTTTGCGCCTTGCATCTCGCAGCGGTGCAACACTTCACCATGTCTCCACCAACGGTGTGCTGCCTCCTTCTGTCGACGGCTGGGCCGAGAGCTCCTTGCTCGACATCGATGCTGTCTCCACGCAGATTCTCGATGGATATGGACAGACTAAGTGGGTGGCTGAGAAGCTCGTGTACGAGGCTGGCCGTCGTGGTATTCCCGTTCGTGTCTACCGCCCCGGCACTATCAGCGGTCACAGTGTGACTGGCTCCGCGAACAGCTGGGATCTTCTCAACGCCATCATTCTCGAGGCAGTGAACCTTGGTGTCGTGCCTGAGATTGATGGGTGGCTCGCGGAAATGACTCCTGTGGACTTCATTAGTAGCGCCATTGTCACCCTCGCCGATCACACAAGCTCTCGCCAACACACCTACCACCTCGGAGACTCAAAGCCACCTACTGCAAGTGATGTCTTCGCTGTGCTCTCTCAACTTGGTTATGACACTTCTAAGTCCCTTCCATGGGCCGAATGGGTCGAGCTCTGGAAGACCAAGCGCGGCAATGGCAAGATCAGCCCTGAGCCTTTCCCTGTCGAGATCCTGCGTGGAGGCATGCCTACAGTTGAAGGCCTCAAGTCTGTCAGTATCCTAAACAACAACGTCACTCAACCTGCTCTGGACTCCTATGGTCTCAAGCGGCCCAGCATCGATGCATCCCTTTGGGAAACCTATGCTCGTCACTTCTATGCCCGGGGCTGGCTGCCTAAGCCTCCCAAGCGCTCCCAAGTCAACGGCGTCGCTCTTCCTTCCAAGAAGGGACGCCTGGCAGGCAAGGTCGCCGTCGTGACCGGTGCGTCCTCGGGCATTGGTGCTGCTGTTGCTGCTGGCCTCGCAAGAGAGGGTGCACATGTCGCCATCGCGGCCCGCCGAACGGATGCGCTTGAGGTCGTGAAGCGCAAGATGAACGGCCCCGGCAAGGTGTTGATTCACAAGACCGATGTTACCAACAAGCAGCAAGTCGAGTCCCTGATGAAGACCACAGCTGAGAAGCTTGGCCCAGTGGATATCCTCGTCAGCTGTGCTGGTGTCATGTACTTCACCATGATGGCAAACTGCCAGACTGACGAGTGGGAGCGTACGGTCGACGTCAACTGCAAGGGTCTGCTTCATTGCTTGTCCTCCACTGTTCCTAACATGCTCTCCCGTGGTGGCGGTCACATTGTTGCCATCTCTTCCGATGCGGGCCGCAAGGTCTTCCCCGGACTCGGTGTTTACTCTGCCAGCAAGTTCTTCGTCGAAGCAACCCTTCAGAGCCTTCGTCTCGAGACGGCAGGTACAGGTCTGCGAGTCACAGCGATCCAGCCAGGCAACACAGAGACCGAGCTGCTGGGCATGTCGACCGACAAGGAGGCGCTCAAGAAATTCGGTGAACCAACTGGCGCCAAGGTCTTGGACCCGGAGGACGTCGCTGGTGCAATCGTGTTCGCAGTCTGCCAACCGCCTCACGTTGCCGTGAACGAGGTTCTTATTGAGCCGAGGGACGAACCCATTTAATCAGCCATTCCCTACCTCTAATTCCCACATCACTACACGCTATTCTTTAGCTCGATTTTATGAACAGACATAATCGCAAGATCCAGGACATTGCTTGATTGCCTTTTGGAAACCTATATAGC
This sequence comes from Sarocladiaceae sp. CBMAI 1973, assembly GCA_021347865.1. NCBI lineage: Eukaryota > Fungi > Ascomycota > Sordariomycetes > Hypocreales > Sarocladiaceae > Sarocladiaceae sp. CBMAI 1973. The sequence continues at coordinate 4,753 of WNLN01000440.1, forward strand.
AACAATGCTACTCGTACATGTATTTGAGACATCATACTATTACAATGCCAGAATATGAGACGCTATCGCGACCACGGACTTGAAACATCCGCTGATTACCTTGATGCCATCATGCATTTAAGCATGTGCGGTCAAGAAGTTGAATTTCATCCGTTCTTACCATCCGACCTTACCTAAAGTTTTACCTAAATTCCCGACTTCGAGCCAGCGGCGTGTGCTTTACCTTGCCGTCGCGAATACAGGTGACGCGAGTGACAAAAGAAACTGAACTCGGAATCATACAAACTCGTTCGCGTGAGGCATCCACCAATGATGGGAACATGGTGACAGCGAAATGACTGAGGGAATGACTTTGCGAAGAGCACGACAGCAGCATACCAATGAGCGCCCGCAGTGTCGAGAAGGTATGAGTGATAGCTTTTCGATGGGCGCCAAGGACGAGGGCTATCGGGCGACGATGGAGATGGATGTGTATCCGTACTCGCAAATACCTTCAGAAGGCTCCCGAGCTGTTCGACCTCAGTAACGTCGCAACTTGCGGGGATCTTCGTAGCCACCGCCCTCGTAACCACGCTTGCGATTGTCGTCCTCGCGAGGGCGGTCGTAGTCACCTCTGTCGCGATGATCGCGGTCACGGTCGCCGCGATCACGATCACCACGGTCCCTGTGGCCACCGCCATCCCGCGCACTGCGACTGCCAATAGGTTCCATGTTGCTGCCAGTTTGGCGGTTGATGTCACGACCACCAAAACGGCCGCCACCATCTCGGCCGCCGTCCCGACCACCGTCTCGAGGTCCACCGTGTCTGTCTGAGCCGCCGAATCGGTCGCCACGTCCAGAGTCAAATCCACCACCATATCCGCGGTCGCCGTTCCGACGGTCGAAACCTCCCGGGCCTCCAGGTGCATCTCGTGGTGGTCCGTATCCGTTACGATCGCCACCACGGTCGCCGCCTCGAGGGCCAAAGTCGCTGCCACCTCTGAAGCCGCCTCCACGACCGCCGAACCCTCCGCGGAACCCGCCACGGCCACGGCCACCGTCGAAGCCACCCTTAAAGCCTCCACGGAAGCCTCCAGGGCCACCGAAGTTCCCGGGGCCGGAGGGACGTGAAAGCATAGCACGAGTATAGCCGCGGCCACCTAGGCCGCCACCAAGTCTCCTGGGCTTCCAATCCTTGACGGTCCTGCCCCGTTCGACGTCGACCTTGATGCGGCGATCCTTGATTCTAATACCATCCAATTGGTCTAGAGCAGCTACTCACCAGTGCGCGAAAGAGCGCTTGTGTCAGTAAGGCTTACCATCAAAAGAACCGATAAATAGAGCGGCCTGTCTTCGGGGAGAGTGGATGAAAAACAGGATAGGGAGACAGGGCAAGCATGAGGGCCCTTTTTGTCTCGAAGGTCAAACCTTTAGACTGGCAAGCTTGAGGGCCGTATTGTCTTTGGGGCAGGACCGAAGGAGCGAATGGAAGGAAATGCTACAGGGATCATTTTGGGGAAAACAGGGGACAATAGTTACCTCTCATGTCTTTCTCGCGCTCGAACACGACGAAAGCGTAGCCACGGTGTGGCTTCTTCTTCTTGCCTGGCTTCTCGTCGGCGTGGGTATCGGTAATGACGCGAATCTATCAAGTGTCAGTTACGATCGCAGACATGTTATAGTACGATTGTCGGTACATACTCGCTCGATGGGGCCGAAACGACCAAACTCTTTCTCCAGGTCGCGCTCATCGGCTTCGTAGCTGAGCCTCGCAACAACAAGTGTCTTGAAGGCATCGCCTCGGATGTTGGGGTCCTCGTTCGGCTTATCTGCAATTTGTGGTTAGCATTTATGTTCTTGCTTGCTGGTCTTCAGAATGCCTCTCACAATTCTTGGGGGCCTCGGTCTTCAAGGCCTCCACAGCCGCGATCTTCTCCTCCTTCTTGCGATCACGTCGTTGCAACCAGCTCTCTGTCGGGTGGTAGACATCGGTCTGCTTGTATTCTTCGAGAGCGGGGAGGAAGGCAGCGAGCCCGCCAACGGGCGCGGTCTTGCGCTTTTCGGGAGCGTAGTCCGGTGGCTCGACCCAGCGCAATGGGGGCCGCGGCGCGAAGAGCGCAAGAAGGTTGGGTGGGAGCTTGTCGGTCATGGTACGAGCTGTGCAATAAACAAAATGCAGAGATAAAGAAAATGAGTGACAGATTTAGAGGCGAGCCGTTGAGAAGGTCGCCTTGTTGAGGAAGGAATGGCGCGAGATGCAGTGAGTCCAGGAGATGGAGCTCTCGAGTCGCGTGGTGATGAAATTATGCTCCTGACCTCGAGGACACTCAGTGGTGGCACTAGCAGGCAACTCGCAGGCGACGGCCTCCGATTCAGTGGGTGTGGGTTTTGCCGAGCTTTTAGCGACGCGCCGTGGTTTTTCTGTCTCCTACTCGAGTCCCCTACCAGGTATCCTAGCTACCACGTAAACGGGCCATGAGCAAGCGTTTGCGACAATGACAGTATTAGGGCTACGCACTGTAGCTAAGGCTCAGGTATGCAGCTTCACAAAGTGGCGGAAAGTCATTGAAAGTTGGGAGTCAGCTGACAGGTCCCCTTAGAATGGCGTGGGCTCCTTTATCCTGCAGTGCAAGAAGCTCGACTTCCACTACTGCGACTGGGCCGGCAGCTCTAAGGGCATGAAGTACGTGATACCAGAGACTCAAGAGACTCGAACTCTCACACCAGCATCAGCTAACACTTCTTGCGCAGTGGTTTCATCAAGAGTCTCCTCCCGAAGTTTGCCGCCGCCAACCCCCAAGTCGAATTCTCAGTTTCTCCCCGACCAGGAAAGCACCCCGTCATCGTCGGACACTACATCAACGGACGTCACAAACCAATTTGCGTGCGAAATTTGACTCCTTTCGAGATTATGCAAAAGGTGGAATTGTTGCGTGACGCAAGCGGCGAGAAGCTGAGGAAGACGAACAAGCCAGTCCTGAGCACGAAGCAGAGTGTCAGAGGTGTCTGGTCGCCGTACCACGGCAAGGGTGTATCTTTCTAGGCATTGTTGGTGGGAACGGAAGCATTTGGAAGGACTTGTAAAGCATGTGTATAAATATGGCATCACGAATCTGCGACATTCAGGCACTTTGGACACTCCTACCACGGAAGACAGCGAATCCAAAAACTTTTCACATTTATATTCCGTCGAGTTCAAGCTGGTGCTGAGAACATTATCGAGACGTATTTTACTGCTTCTTTGAGTTGATGATGTCGACGACTAGCAGGAATTGTCAGCCAATCTGTGACTCTAACACAGGAACAAGGGTAAAACTTACAGGCAGGCTTGAGAGAAGCACCACCGACGAGGAAACCATCGATGTCGGGCTGCTTGCTGAGCTCGACGCAGTTCTTCTCGCTGACACTGCCACCGTACAGGATCCTGGTCTCATCGGCGACCTTGTCGCTGACGGCCTTGAGCCAGTCACGGATAGCCTTGTGAACCTCCTGAGCCTGCTCAGTGGTGGCAACCTTGCCGGTTCCAATGGCCCAGATAGGCTCGTAGGCAATGACAATCTTGCTCCAGTCGGAGACCTGGGCCTTGAGGGCCTCAAGCTGCTTGCTGACGACCTCAATGGTCTTGCCGGCCTCACGTTGCTCGAGGGTCTCACCGCAGCACCAGATGACACCGACGCCGGCCTCGGTGGCGACCTTGGTCTTGGAGGCAACAAGCTCGTCAGACTCGTTCAGAATCGTGCGGCGCTCGGAGTGGCCGAGGATGGTCCAGGTGATGTTGCTGTCCTGAAGCTGGGAGACGGAGATCTCGCCAGTGTAGGCGCCGTTGGGCTTGTCGAAGACGTTCTGGGAAGCGACCTCAAGGCCGGAGCGCAGGTGCTCACGGACGAGAAGCAGGTAAAGAGCCGGAGGGGCGATGACGACCTCTATGAAAAGGTAAAAGGTCAGTTCCTGTCTACAGAAGGCAAGTGGTGATCGAGGAGAGCAAGCGTACCAGTGTTGGGGTCGAGATCAGCATCATTCAGGTTCTTGACAATCTCCTTGATGGACGAGATAGACCCGTTCCTATGCCAAACTTGTCAGTACTTCCTTCTCTCGGATCAAGGCATTGGCGCGAGGATAACAAGCCATGCCAACGAGGTGAACAATACCCCTCGCGACCGGATGGCGGGGTGCCTCTCACATCTTGAAATTGCCGCCGACGAAGAATTTGCGAGCCATGATGAATGCTTTCGAAGAGAGATAGGTACAAATATTTAGATTCGGATTGATCGAGGTTCGTGAAGGAGTATGTTGGACGAGTAGTAGAGCTGAAGGTATCGATGGTCTTACGCGTGGAGGAAAAGTAACGCGGAGCATGGAGGGGTCGGTCGAGCAGCTTCAGCACACACACTTGGTTGCTGGGAGAGGGGACCAGCAGCTGAAGGTAGCTCGTCCATCCCACCATCCCACTCGAGTTTTTGGGGCGACCCACCATCAAGGTGGCGCTGGGAGTGGCAGATAGAGAGTTGTTAGTACAATCCTGAAGTCACCAAATGAGTGCATTATTTTGACATCTTACCTTGGTACATGGTCTTCCTGCGTGCTTGGACTCTGGTGGCGTGGGGAAGTCTGCGCCCGAATGTGCTCGATCCGGCCGGGAAAGCCCGAGAATGCCTCGAGTTCAAGCCAAACAAACATCATTGGGGAACCGTATTAGCCGAGGTCATTGAGACTTTTCTCTACGTTATTTCTGACTTCACAACGTTCCATGCACAATCCGAAAACGCTTGTCGGTACAAATCAGTCGTTCGTTCAAAGCATTGAAGCCGCCGTCTCTATCTGCTGCCCTTTTCTCCTGATGCGAGAACCATGTTCTCAAGCATCTTCCACTGTATCTGCAATATACATAACAAAGTACCGCTTCATGTACTGTGTCCCAGTAAGCGGCACTTCCCTTCGCAAGGGATGTCTCGTTCTCTGGTTCCTGGTCCATGTGGCCGGATTACATGATCTATCGCACGTGCTGTGGCTCTTGTCTCACTCCATCTGAGAGTCTCCTCTCGGAGGGACATTTTGGCCCTGCGCCGGTTCCTGGGCTCCTGATCGCATGCGGACAGTTGAGCTCCGAGGTCTTTGCCAATTGTTGGCAAGCCGGGCGCGAAGAGTGGCCATCTTTGGGCCTAGTCCTGTGTCTCACCGCACTTGCGGGTTTCCGATTTCTTCCTGATACTATCCTCAGCAGATAGAGATTCTATAACCTGTAGGCTCCGTTAGGATCTTGTCTTGACTGTCATATGCGTCCTTGTGCTTACAGTTATTCAACCAGTTGCCGTGTAAGCCCTGGCGCGAGGTGCAGTAATGATGTCCGTCCTGGGGTGGGAGCTCGATTCCGTGGTCATCTTGGCCATAGCAGCCAGGTGTTCCTTGACCCTGGTGATCTGGGTGATGTTGCCGATGTCATCGGGCGTGTTGAGGCCACTTCGGATGATAGACTCTACGGCCTGGCGGTGCTCCATCCATTCCTCGAGCAAAGGCTTGGCTGACACGCGAGAAGCCTGAGCGGTGGGCAAGGTCTTCACATTGGCCTTCCGGGCAGTCGGGGCTTGGGGCTCCTGAACATCGGTCTTGCGCTTACGACCCTTGGTCGATTGCTGGGTGGCGGACGGGGGAGATGCACCGGTGCTTCCATGGTCATTGTGCACACGCTTCATGTGGTCCCGGAGGTTCCATTGGCGGGGGAATCCATTGCCCGGCTGGGCGCGATCACATCCTGGGTAGGTGCAGCTGAATGGCTTATCGCCATGTCCATGCCATCCGTGAGCCTCGCGCTCGTGGCGGAGTAGGCAAGCAGTGGAGGAGAATTTGGCACCATTGCAGGTCTCGACTCTGCACTTGTAGGGCTTCAGGTGCGAGTCCACAAACTTGCTGTGCAATTGGTTAGTGTCTGTCAAGGAAAAGACTCTGGTCTTCAACGTACTCATAGTTGCACTTCAGCTTCTCGGGCTTGTGTGTGCACTCCTCATTGGCATCGTTCTCAAAGGGGCAGTGGTAGAATCCATCGGCCTGGGGCTTGACATCCTTGTACAGGGGGTGGTTCCGGGCATCAGTCTCATTGGACTGGCGGCGGCTCGAGAGCACGCCGCTGAGAAGAGACACATCCTTCTGGGATCCAGGTAGAATATGGAAGTCCTCGGGTCCAATGGGCTTTCGGTCCATGCTGTAGGGGAACGCTACGTTAGTTCAAGAAAGCAACAACGATATCTTCACGACGTACCTTGGCGACTGGCATGCAATCTCGGGAGAGGAGTGAGGGCTCAAAGGTAGAAGGGCGAAAGCCTCGTCCACTGTGGAAGGAGAAGAAGTCCGTGAAATGGTAGAAAAGCACTCCCAGGACAGAGGGGAATCGTTCACATCAGAGCCAACGGGAACATGGCTGTTGGAGAGAACCTGCATTGGGTTGACATCGGACACCGGGTAGGTGCCATCTCCAAGACCCAAGTGGTTCAGCTCCAAGGGGTAGTCACTCCAGTACATCTGGGTTGACACGCCCGTGGTTCCGTCCAGAAGCACAGGGTTCATTCCGGGAAGGGAGCCATCGGTCTGGGAGCCATCGCGGAAAGCAGAAGTATTACCTGCGCTGTGTGCATGAGACAGCTGAGATGATCTTGAAAGCGCGGAAGCACTTGATCTGTTTGAATCAATCCTGGACATGGCTTGTCCTCCTTGTGACACGGACGCAATCCTTGGGTTTGACCAGTTGTCCACAGTCTGGATAGTGTCGAGTCTGGCTCCTCGGGGTGTGCTTGTTCCGGATGTGAAAATGGGGTCCTCATGTTCTCCGGAGTGGGAAGATCCGGCATCTTGGAAATCTTGTAGGCTCTGTGTGCCTTCCACTGTAGTTCCCCACGACGGCATCAGGAAGTCCGTCTGTGGTTCTGTTTGGGAAAAAGGAAACATTCCAGCGTGTCCTGAGACCATCGCTTGCTGCGAATAACTATAATCGCTGTTGTAAAGTTAGTGTTCTGTGTTCCACTGAAAGTCATTTGCAAAATATCAACGCCAGGCATTGGTCAACTTTGATCTGCAACATGGTTAGAATCTAACTTCCGTTTATGCGTCCAGGGGGGCAGTCGTCTACAAACCAAGCCATAAAAGAGAAAGCACAGGTGTCTGACAGCAAGTACTTGCGACCAAGGATCCAGGCAGATGGGCGACCGCAATGGGGAAGTAAGCGACGACAGAGTTGGAGAAGAGTTGTCCGTGATGGGTTCAGTGGGTGGGATGTCCGGTGGAAGAAAGCAATGGCGGCGGGTGAAGGTCCGTGAGCAAAGTCCATAAATCGCGAAGAGGGTCCAAGGGTGCGTATGGTGTGCAAGGTCCAGTGCAGCAACAGGAAAGGTCGGGATATCCGGTTGATGAAACTCCAGCGACGACAGGTCATCTTCGAATTGAACAAGATCCAGGTGTGGATATCCGGAATACGCCAGGCAATGTTCCAGTGGGCTTGATACTACGGCCGCAGATGCGACGGCAATCATTTTGGATTGCGAGATCGGGCCAGAAGGCCTTCAATCATGACACTACTGTGAGACACAAAAGGTCCATAGTCGTGAGGTTCCGAGCATCCATGTGGCAGAAATTCCAGAGGCAAGAGTCATATCCGCAGAGTTAACCAGGTCTGTATCCATTTTCGGGTTGAATTCCTTTGTGGTCCGCTGTCGTTCCATTGAATCAAGGCTCCTTTCAGTTCCAGATTTCCGATGGTTTCCAGTGGCTCAAGAGAAATAGAGAAAGCAGTCCAGCAGTCCAGCGGTTTCCATCCATGGGTTTGTCTGTTGTTGATCGTTCTTGAAAAAGCACTTGGTGGGAGAGATACTTGCCATTCGGCTTGATTGAAGCCACATCAAATTAATGATGCAAATTTTTGTTTGATTCACCACCCGGCTCGGGTGTTTCCATGTGTGATCAGATTTGGGTCCGGTGTTCCTGGTGGGATAGTTCCTGGCAGAAGCTGGGTGATGGTATTCCTCGGGCTCAGGGTCCTGATAGGGTCCATTGGTAATCCGGGAAGCAAGACAAGACTGACAGACGAAGGAAACCAGATACATGAGTTTGGTCGCGAAGAGCCGCTTACAAAGTAAAATGCAGACAAACAATCCTTGGAAAGCAAAAGGAAACAGTACCTGGAGAGCGAGCGGATCTCGTCAAGTTCAGTGTTGTGACGGCCAGGCATATTGACCGGTTGTGGTACCACGAGGGCAAGCGTCATATCCAGCAGGCAGTGAGCAAATTGGCTCTTTGGTTCAATGCGCAGCAACTGAGACAAGCGTGGGAGGCTCGCAAAGCTGGTGGCAAATGCAGAAGTCACGATAAAGCGATTCTGTTTGAATTGTTGCAGAGATCCTGGAAAACCTTGGGCTGTCTGGGACAATCCTCTTTGTAGCCGGGTGGCAAAGTTGACAAGCTGTGTAGCTCAAGAAGTAAAGGTAGGGGTATTTGGGTATGAATGAGAAGCTTGGAGAACGTTGGGCATGAAGGTTGGGTTGGAAGAAAGAAGGAAGAGCGAAGGGGACAAGTATGGCCCAACGCAGGGGAGCGCGGGTTTTATGACCAACATCGATGCCCAACATCAGGAGAGCCATGCCAGGATCATCCCACGAGACATGCTGGATGACGCGCCCGCTGGAGTGGACGCAGAAGCATACAGGTCGTCACACTGGCCGCAGGAGTGCGTTGGCGCGGATTGTGCGGGACGTGATAGGCCTTGTCGAGCAGGGATACCGCTGCACGGAGGATGGGACTGGCTGGAATCCTGCGTCCCGAGAGGGGCTCGGTGGGGAGCTGGGACCGCTGCGTCCTATCAACAGCACAATTAACCATGATAGCAGCATAGCTGCATGGCCAGCTCAGCACTGCATGAGTCGTGCAGCTTTCGAAAGAGGGGCTGGCGACTGATCGCACTCACGACTGGAAGAAAGGGGGACAGCACAAGGCGGTCGATGAGCAGTTGAGGGAGACTGGTGCTGTAGGTGCGACCCCAGACATCGCATTTCCCCCTCCACCCATTGGTTTGTGTCTTCATAGGTCGAAATGAGAAGATGGCGATCCGTTTCGAAAAAGCAAAAGCAAGCCAAGGCAGTGGTCCCTGGCAAATGCTCCTGAGGCAGAATTGTCTGCGACAACACGCTCTTTCGCGCCGTCCCGTGGGCTTGCGGAGGCTGGGCTGCGGGCACGGGCCGCGTCGGTAGTGGCCTTTCTGTGGACGAGACGGAAGCACACTTGCAATTTGTCTCGTCACACCGCTTGCATGTCGACAGCGCCGGTCGCAATTGGCGCCAAATTGTCCAACAACGGCGTCAACTCTGTTTCTGAGGGGCTGGCCAACGCATCAGCGACCCGTGCATCAGAAAAGGTGACAGGGAGACAACGATTGAGCACCAGCCTGGAGAGCATTTGACAGTTGTTGTCTCACCTTTCACGCAAGCGACCACTCAGAGCACCCGATAGAGTACATTGGCAGCTGGAGGAGTCGTAGCTTGTGCAGATTGGATGCACGCGCGGACCGAGGACGAGCTGGCCTGCATAAGGTCGACAACTGTCACAGCTGCGCTGCTTCTCTGTCAACCAACAGCATGCCCAGTCCCGACACCGAAACTGTGCAGGCTCCTTGCATCTCCTCTCGCAGTTCTCGGTGCGGGGAGCCGCATCAATGAGTTGTGCGATGCAGTGGTGTCCCAGTGATGGAGGTATGGGACTTGTCAATGTTCAAACGACGAGGGGGGACAGCTCAAAGCTGTCTGTCGTGTCACCCTGACTCTCCAGGCACGTGAGCCGCTGTGGTTCGAAGCCGTCATTGGGAAGGACCAACACATTACGACGTGTCACCCTGCTCGCCTCGTGATTGCACAAGGAGAGCTGCCCAAGGTGGCCACCCGCATATCATCATGTCTCATACATATTCTACATTCTCCCTCGCCAGATCAGGAGGTCTCGACCGAGCTTTGATGCGGTGTGCGAGTGACTCGCTTACAAACAGCAGCATGTATCCGCCCCGTTCCCTCCTTCGTAACGCCCGCGAAAAGCACAAGACCCAAAAGAAGCACTTGGGCCCAACCGCCAGCAAGATTCCGCCTCGTCTTGGTAACCTGAGGACGCCTAGAATACATCGGGGAGCTCTATTACCGCCGGATTGATCGTATGTTGACCGAAAACGCCGCTTGCAACTGCATTATACCAGAGCTCCTCCAAAGCCCTGTCCGCCTCCTCATCGATCGACCCAACCAGTTCCGCAAACACAGTCCGCGCCGAGTGCCAGCTGTCTATGCCCAGTACCCGACTGACAAGCTTGATGTTGTCGTTGTACACGTCCCTCCACTTCTGCAGTGTTCTTTGCTCGACGGGCGTCACTGCCCTGCCAGAATTTGCCAGAGCCGCGCCAAACATGACGCACCACAGCCACAGTGGTTGACTCCATGTGCTTGACCTGAGATATTGCTCGCCCGATCTGACATCGTCGATGAGCTGCTCTAGCAACCAATCGATGAGGACAACGTCAACAATTCGGTGACCAATCTCGCCGCAGAGGTAGAAGAAGGTCGCAATGAAACTCGTCCTGCTACTTCTTGGGTCGCCGTTCAGGATCGTTGGTACGAATCGGTTCGGGTCGAAGCCTCGTGATATCTCATAGTTGAGATTCAGGTCTTGCGTGTGATTTTGCCATAGTCGTGCCGCTTGCGTGTCTGTTTCTTCCCACCAACCATACCTTGGCGCTGCCCGCGGCGGTAGCGCTGATATGTCCCAAATGGAGGCAAACAAAAGGGCCATGAAGGTTGGTTGGTATTCCGGGACATTGACGAGTCTCCCACTTCGCCCTGTGCGTAGTCCCTCGCCAACCCTACAAGCACTGGTCAGCTCATGTTCTCATCTTTCCCACCAGCCAATCTTGGGAATCCTGAAACCTCAACATACATCTTGAGCATCTTCTGCGGTAGCGAGATACCCTGAACATCTGCTGGCGCACCTTGAAGTGCTGCCGACACTCCACGCAGGTGCTGTGACGACGAGTACAATTCTCCGACAGCTCCCTGAATGCCCATCTTGTCAGCATGGGTTTTCAAGATGATCCAGTTCCTGATGTCGATGCATAGCTCACCTCTGTTAGTGCCAAGGCAGCTATTGCAAGCATGGTATCCCCATTTTGCGCCGTTTCTGCCCTGCAAAGTTGCTCTCGCGCGAACTGGTACGTCGCCGCCTTGTGGTACAAGAAAGGTATTCGGACAGTGTCCATCGAACCCGTCACCCATGCCCATTGACAGGCGGATAACATAAGACACATGTGCATATACCCAGGATTCTCAAAAGCTCGTTGGATCCTGCAGATGGTTAGCTCATGCTGTCGAACTTCGACGTCGTTAGTCTCCCTTACGCCGAAGACTCGTGCTGTCGCAACATTGGTTGTTGACCCCAGACTGAGAAGTGTGAAACTGTAGTGGCCGAACTTGTCAATCATCTCATTTCTGCGAGCCGATATCCATTATCTTTTGTGTAGCCGAGGGTGTGACCTACAGTGCTTTAGAAGTCGTTTTGATGCTTCGGGTAGCTCCTCAAAGGATCCCCCGACATAGTCATTCAATATCGCGTTTGGGACCGTGGCCGACGACGCAGCTATGGATCGGTGCTGCAGCTGCAAGTCAAGGTTTGGTGTATTGCTCCCGCTGCCGCTGGCGCTGGCGCTGCCGCTCTGGCTGGCCACGGACGATCCAGCGCTAGGAGTACTGGAAGGGAGTGTCTGCTCTGGACTCGGGTAGATGCATTCACTGCCAGTTTGCAGACAGTTCGTACTGCAAAGTCAAGCCATATGTCAGTCAAAGTCTGGAGTGCGATCCATGCAGCACGTGTGCACGCTGGATCGCCCGCCCCACGGGATTGGTCTGGGGGCCAGACATCCAGAAATGCACAACGGCATAAAGGGGAGAGGGACGGGCGCAGAAACGTACCATAAAGGCTTCTGTTCGTCGCATCTCACGTGTCTGCGCTTGCATGTTTGACAGCCCAATTTGCTGCGACGGTGGAACCTTCGTTTGCGCTCTTTTGGAGGAGCCATTGCCAGCGCAGCAAAGGGCAGCTAATTCGCATTGACTCCTTGCTACCTCCGTCTGCTGTGTCGGCGCATATCCTTCGAGCCCCTCAATGGGAGCACTCAAGTTCGAAGATTGCGTGGGAAAGTTCAGCTGGAAATAGTTCGAACCCAGGGTGGCTTTGGTGTAGACTTGTGGTTGTGATGTGTGGCAGCCTTCCCTAAATTGGAATCATCTGTGAAAAAGTCATCTCGTAAGATGCCCCGTGCTACATTTCCGCGCAAACCATGAGCTCGTCGCGACCCATGCCGGGGTCTGTTTATGAATGCTGCCTACTCGCGATGACGGATGTCACCGCGGACTCGTCCAGAGACACACTCACGACGGCCTACACGAATCTTGCATTGTCGGCTGCGAATCAGCGCGACGCTGACGGTACCAGGCCCTCACACTCGTACGCCGACCTAGCAGACAGCGGGGCGAGCCCCATCCTCACGCTGGCAGGTGCCGAATCGGCACCGTCAGCATTTGTGATGATGTTCTTTGGTGAGAGGGCGCAAAGGTTGAGCAACTATTTCAGATCATGCCAAATCTTTTCCGGATTCGATCTCGAATTCCGGTGGCCTTTCGGAGACTCTGGTTGTGCTCAGTAAGACCCTGTCCATCAATGGAACAAGCATGATGTTCCAGAAACCACGCTACTGGCGCAGGGTGCGTATTGGCACGCCTGCAGCGTCACCATGATCGCCCAGGGGGATTCGGCTATTCTACGACATGACCTCGCAGACGTGCATCCTCTGAATGCCGGAAGTGAGATGTTCAGGATCCAACCCATCAAACACGAGGCGCGCCGAAACAGGGCCGAGCAGAGAGATACGACGCACCTTTGACATGGGCGTGCGCTATTCAGGCGATTTCCGATTCTTGTCCCAATCGCGGACTAGGCGATCCAGGAGCGTGGTAAGCCACACAGGTGGCGCCGGGGCAAGCGACGCACATGGCTTCTTTGAGCTGACATGGGCGATTCCTCACGAGGCTGGCATCCAGCTCGGTGAGCTAACCGACTGGTCACTATGCGAGCCCACTTGAAAATACGAATGCTAGTCACATTAGATCCGACGTCCTTACTGATAAGTCCGGGATTTCGGCATGTTCGGTTTCTGGGCGATTTTATCCATAGCCTACCAAGACTTTGACTTGACTGCCAAACGGACCAGGCTCAAACCACATCGCCGTCGCAAAGGCAGCCAGGATCTGGCCAGGGTAGTCTCAGCTCTCTGTCTTATTCTGCTAACATGCTGGCAGTGACAAGCCCCGTGGAGCGCCGGGTTGCTTTTTCGGCATTTCTGCAGTTGGGGTAGACGTCCGGAACCCCGGTGCACTTCGGACTAAGTGCTCAGAATGGATGAAGATCCTATGTATGCAGCGGCCGCTCCTGGTGACTTCGAACTAGTCACCCGTCGACTTTTTGTTTACGAGATCCCAATGTAGATCCTGTGTTAGTGTCTTGATCGGGCGTTTGCATTATGCCGCTGCCGACAATAACCCACGTCCTGCGCTGAGAGACTGTCCGAAGGCGCTCCTTGGATCCACTAGATGAGACATAGTTGTAGAAGTCATATATCGCTAGCCCTATTCACGCCAGGATATAGTCAGCATATGTCAGCTCGGCTCTAAAATATATTCGAACCGTTGCGTCCGGGATATCTTCGTGGCCTGCTCATATCGTATACGAGGCTTTGTAGATAGGCTTTGAAGAACCCCATGGGCGTGCAGATAAGGCTGATGGATGAAAGGCTTAGTGCTTCCATAAACGTCTCAGAATTCAACGAGATGCTAATGCCTGAGTCAGCATAGTCGTCAAGCTCATGCCATATCACGCACTTGCGACTCATTTCAACCGACATGAAGGTGACCAAGAACATACTCGTGACTCTTACAGGCTACGAGGTGGTGGCTTTCCAACCTGACACCTCGATCCCATTGTCTCGGACCCATCACGTCGGAGTCGTCAGCCTGGAACGTTGCACTTGCTGACAAAGTCGACAATGACTATGTGATTGCAAATGCGGCTGATCGGAGATGATCCAGGTCAGACTTCGTGGTTGGGCGATGACGGACGACGAAACATGAGACGCTTGTCATGGCCGCGTGCGAGTCAGATACACGACGCGACAGCTTACCACGAGCGGACCTGGTAAGATATCGTCTTGAGCAAGGTGACGTGGCGGAATTACGATATGATTTGAACTCTCTGACTGTGCTATAATGTCGGCGACTGATGGCGGACGAATAAGTTTGAGGCTTTGACACCGATTTAATTGCTGTGTTTGGCACTGCACGTTGCACGTTGCACGGATCACGGTGAGCAAGGTGTGGCGCCGTACACAAAGTGAAGATGGCGGTGGTGGCTGACTGTGGTATTCCCCTGCCACACGTCATTTTGCAAGAGAAGGGGCAACAGATGACGGAGGAGGCCATTGACGCACAACATCGAAAAGCATGACAAAGCATGTTCCAATATTAGCTTGCTAGTCACGATAGGCTACCCTCTGCCGTGGGTGTCTTTTGCGAAGGTGAGGAAGGCCAGCTGATTCCCGCATATTCCTCAAAATCATTCGCTGACATGATCATTTAGCACGCCGCATCTGGCTTGACGCTCAGGCCATAATTGCGAAGATGGTCATGCACTCTCCAGGCTACCTCTTCGACCAAGGCACTCATTCGTTGTTGTCTTAGCGATTGTGAAGCTGGCAGGCGATGCCTTGCTTTGTCGATACTGTGCGGGGAGGGCCCCTCACAACTCCATCATCATGCCTCTTTAGTGCCCTACTTAGCGTC
>WNLN01000441.1:0-19548 GCA_021347865.1 Sarocladiaceae sp. CBMAI 1973
CAAAGTACACGCTTGCAGGCTATGGCCAATCTCAACTACCACTCTTTCGGCTACTGCTTAAGCAAGCGACCGTACGCCGAGAAGTAGTGACAGCCCGGAACGTGGCTGCTTCTTCCCGTCTTCTCGTCGAAGATGTTGCATCCTTCACGTGCAACATTGGGAGGAGTATATACTAGACAAGTGTCAGTACGGTGCTCAGTGGCATCTTTCTTCTCAAAAAAACTCACGGTGCAACGAGACGGCGAAGTCGCTGCCCTCATTTGCTATGCGATGGAGGCCAAGCTCATCGGCCATATAGGCCACCTGGTTCTCCTCATATCTCTTCTTGGATATGACTTTCATTTCTTCACTATCCTTGGAGCCTTCCTCAGGGAACTCATAGCGAGTCTCGGTGAGGGTCCCACGCAAAATTTTCATTACTGTCAGAATTGGTGTCAGTATGTGCTGGCCACGAGCAGAGATGCGGGTCACGTACGGCAGTGAGCATTGCCGTGATCATGGATAGGGCTTCCCTTGCCGGGACTCCAGACGAGGACGAGAAGATTACTCTTCCCATTGCCCTCGTCCACCAGGTTCCTGGTGTAGCCGCGGCTATGGTCGCCAAAAGCATACCGTTTCCATTCCTCACCGGCACTATCATATCCTTGCATGAGTCTCATCAAGTCTTCGACGTTGATGTCGTCGCACGTTAGGCCCGAGGATGGACCAAGTGTGTCCTTGAGAGCCCAGACAAGCTCGTCAAAGCGGTCGGGTTCGACGGCGCTCAGGGGTTGCCTCATGCCGGCCGTGGCAGACGTGGTCGTGACAGTGGTAGCCATGATGGAGGGTGTCTTGTTGATCAAAGATGGTGATGGGATTGTGTTGGACAGCAAGCAGGAGGGACAATGTCGTGATGGATTGCTACGATGGCCTTTGGACTGTTTGCTGCGGGGTTTGATGATGCTGAGCCTGGGCGGCGGTCACAGGTCAGCTGATGTGGCCTCAGCGAACATTGAGGGAGTACCTTTGTGACAGTTCTGCTGGTGGGGCCATGCTGGTATGTCGCCGAACCATCTCAGAGGTCTCGCCCAAAGGAGCGATAAGAGTGCCGTGCTGGCCGGTTTCTTACGGGCTATGAGGTGATGACTGGGTGGGCGACATCACGCTAAACCCTTGTGGCCGTGCGTCGGCGAAGCACTTGAGGGGGTTTCTGTCGGTTGTACGAAGCAGTGATTGTCGTCAACAGTGGTATCAAAATGACCGCGCGTTGGTTGTCTTTCGAATGGCGTTTTTGTCGTCAATTTGAGGGGCATCATGCCATTTTTTACGACGTTTGTAACGGTGATATCGAAAGTCAGGTACCATAAAAGCATCCTGTCAAACGGCCTTGAAAGCATTTCTGGCCGTCGCTGAAGTGGGACCCGGCGCTTTGAGCGGTGGGGCGTGATCCGGTGCCGGCGGGACCCTCGAAAAAAACCATCCCGCCTTCTGACTGTGGCCAAAGGTGGGTATTACGCAATCGGCTACGCTCAAGTGGCTAGACCGAATACAAAATCATCGTATTTCATATTAATAGATCCCAGTTAATGCAAGCAGTATATCCTTCAGTGCCTTCCTCGTCTACACTGTTTTGCTGCTGTTACATCCGATACGCTTCACGGCTAGTGATCACACCACACAACAACCGTGGGTTACAAAGCACCAACAGGGAGCTACCAGACAAGATTGTGTTACACTGGGCTTGGATTCGGTTCGACGACAAGCGCATCTATCTGCCGACAGGATGGCAACCACAACGACTTCTCAAAGTGCGCCACCGTGTAGCAACAACACGGCGGTAACGCCCTGCTCATCTCAGCCATCCTTGCCGTGTAAAGAGAATGTCGGATGGCGGCGCATTCTTCGCAACTTCACACCATCGTGAGTGTATACTCCGTTGTGCATCTCGCTTACAAGATCTAATACTTCATGTAACAGATGGTTTGCTGTGAATATGGGAACAGGTATCGTTTCGATTCTGCTTCATGAGCTGCCTTACAACGCAGCATGGATCCAGTACATTTCTTATGTCTTCTTCTGCGTCAACATCGTACTTTTCATTACCTTCCTCGGCATGAGTGTTGCTCGGTACACGCTATATCCGGAGATCTGGTCTGTTATGATCGCGCATCCTGGACAGTCTTTGTTCTTGGGCTGTTTGCCAATGGGGTTTGCCAGTAAGTCTATTCTCTGCACCGCACTTCAGACGAGTAAGCTGATCATGACCCTTCGCAGCAATCATCAACATGATGGTACTGTGTGCCAAGGATTGGGGTTCCGGTCTCATCTACGTGGCTTGGGCATTCTGGTGGGTGGATGCCTTGGTCTCGCTCACGACATGCATCACCATGCCATTTGTCGTCATGAGCCGACATCGCCCTGGACTCCAGACCATTACGGCGGCTTTACTCCTTCCCATTGTGCCCGCCGTTGTCGCAGCCGCGACTGGCGGTATCGTGGCTGAAGCATTGCCCAATAAGTCCCACGCCTTTACAACCCTCATTGCATCATACGTGCTGTGGGGAATTGGCGAGTCTTTCTCTGCTTGTGTCTTGGCACTTTACTTTCACCGACTTACAATCCACTCTTTGCCGCCCCGCGAAGTGATCGTTTCGGTCTTCCTTCCTATAGGCCCTCTGGGTCAGGGCGGTTTCGGGATCCAAAAACTTGGCAAGGTTGCCCTTGATGTATTGCCAGAGACCAGAGCATTCGGCGCCATGTCAGGTGGCGCACTTCAAGCAGGCGAGATCTTGTATGTTCTTGGTGTCTTTATGGGCGTGATTCTCTGGGGTTTTGCCTTGGTGTGGCTATCATTTGCCCTCGTCAGCATCATTACAACTCGGGACATCCCTTTCAATATGGGCTGGTGGGGATTCACATTCCCACTCGGTGTGTTGGCGACTTGCACAGGCGCTCTGGCTCAAAACCTCGACAGCGAATTCTTCAGAGTCTCGACTATGGTAAGTTTCCTCTGCTTACCGCTTGATATTGGATATCTACTGATCAGTCATGACCAGATTCTGTCGCTGTCTGTGGTTTTACTTTGGATCACTGTGGCCTTTCGAACGCTCAAGATGGCCGTAACTGGCGAGATGTTCCAAGCGCCATGTCTCAAAGACCTTCGCGAGAAGAATCAAGCAGCGGGATCGGATAGGACAGTATGATGTGTCTACATTGTATATTTGTACTTTGAACAATAGCAGCACTATGTCTTGGAGATGTATAACTCACGAAATAACAGAATGAGCCAGTTCGACGCATGTCCCCACGCTCCAACCATGTGACAAAATGTAGTCTATTTTCCGAGGTGATATGTTGCAACGTATTTAGTTCATGACTGCAATAGACTTCATCTAAATTTCAAGTGTCTATCATTGACAAAGATGAGGTAAGGTAAATGGCATTTAAATACCTTGCTTACCATACAGGGTAATCACGCCCCATGTGCCCCGCTATAAAGTTCGCGGGGCAAAAGTTGATGGTCCCTCAAAAGTGTCGCCCAATGGCGGCTTAGTAGTTACAATTTCTCGACCAAGGTAATGCGACGTGCGACCAGCACAACTGTCAACTCTTCTTCTGCTCATCGAAACAGATAATCACGAACATGGCAGGAACAAATGAGGAGAGTAAGTTTGAGAAGACCGCGCTATATCTGGACAGGACAAGTCAATTGACACTGAATAGGCTGGGTTGGCCTTTGGCATCAGTACCGCACAATTATTGTGGTTGCATGCGCCGCCGCCGCCTTGGGCAGTCAAATCTATGTCCATCTATTAGAGAACGACCCGACCACCTCAAACAAGCGAGCAGGCTCGAATGATGCTTCTAACACCAAAGCAACACCTATTATCGCGGACGACAAGCCGAGAGCGAACGGTCCGAAGAGAATCAAGGGAAAGCTAGCGAAGCAGCTGGATGACCGCGATGTCGTCGATACAAGCCTCCCCGTCAAGGTCCTGGTATTCTTCTCGTCTATCACGACAAAGACAGAGACGATCGCGAAAGAGTACCTGCCAAAGTTAGCTGCCGCTCAATCGATCTTGGCGAAGGAGGCAGGATGTGAGTTCCTGGAGCCTGAGCTCTGTGATCTGACTGAGGTCGAGTTCGAGGACTACTTCGTTTCTTCGCCCAAGACGGACGTACCTGCGCGTTACTTCTACCTCTTCCTGCTGCCCAGCTACAATATCGATTCCATCAACGACACTTTACTGCAGCACCTTCAAGAAACACACTACGACTTCCGGATCGATACAACTTCGCTCGCCGGGCTGCTGGGATACTCCGTCTTTGGCTTTGGCGACACTGAGGGCTGGCCAACAGAGGCCGAGGGCTTCTGCTTCCAGGCCAAGGAGCTCGACAAGTGGATGGCTAAGCTGACTGGAAGGAAGCGTGCTTACCCTGTCGGAATGGGAGACATGAAGGGAGACTTTGCCGCCAGACTTGAAGAATGGTCTAAGGGTGTTCATGAAGTCCTTGGTCACGCTGCACGAACCGGCAGCCTTGGCGAGGGCGCTCCTGGCAGTGGTGCTCCGGTCGAGAGTGATGACGAGGATGTAGAAGATGACGACGGTGAAGTGATCTTCGAGGATGACGAAGGCGTTTCGGTGCCGCTTTCGAAAAAGTCTGGAGATCTCGGAGACGTTGAGGACCTTGGCAAGCTGATCAGCTCCGGTGCTGAAGATGTCAGGACGACAGACCGCAAGGCTCCTATCGCAGTTGATTTCACAAACTACGGCTCTAAAACGAAGCAGCCGAAGCGTAAAGCACTGCCTGCTGCCCCGAAGGAAATGGTCGCCAAAGATTCACCAACGTACGCAGCGCTCACGAAGCAAGGCTACGCGATCGTTGGCTCGCATTCAGGCGTCAAGATCTGTCGTTGGACAAAGTCTGCGTTGCGCGGCAGAGGTAGTTGCTACAAGTACTCCTTGTATGGGATCAACAGCCACCGGTAAGCCTGCATATATCAAATCAGTATGTTCGTCCAGAGCTGACATTGTATTAGCTGCATGGAAGCGACACCTTCGCTCTCTTGCTCAAACAAGTGCGTTTTCTGCTGGCGCCACGGAACCAATCCAGTAGGAACCACATGGCGCTGGGTCGTTGATCCGCCGGACATGATCTTCGAGGGCATCAAAGCCAACCACTACCAAAAGATCAAGATGCTCCGCGGAATGCCAGGCGTGCGCGCAGAACGATACAGCGAGGCGATGCAAATCAGGCATTGTGCCCTCTCGCTAGTCGGCGAGCCTATCTTCTATCCTCACATCAACGAGCTCCTGGGCATGCTACACAAGGAGCGCATATCCTCGTTCTTGGTGTGCAACGCACAACACCCAGATCAGCTAGAGACACTCAAGGCCGTGACTCAGCTTTATGTGTCAATCGATGCATCAAACCGGGACTCCCTGAAGAAAATCGACAGGCCACTGCACCGAGACTTTTGGGAAAGGTTCCAAAGATGTCTCGACATTTTGCGAGAGAAGCGATTCCGTCACCGCACAGTCTATCGTCTGACTCTCGTTAAGGGATTCAATGTCGAAGACGAGGCCGAAGGTTATGCGCAGCTCGTCGAGCGTGGCTTGCCATGCTTTATCGAGGTCAAGGGCGTCACGTTCTGCGGAACATCTACATCCTCGAACGCAGGTCTACGCATGACAAACGTGCCATGGTACTGGGAAGTATGCGACTTCGTCCGTGCCCTTGAGAAGCGTTTGAAGGCAAAGGGACTGAAGTACGGCATCGCGGCTGAGCACGCTCACAGCTGCTGCATCTTGCTTGGCAGTGAGCGCTTCCTCGTCGATGGTAAGTGGCATACACACATCGACTACCAGCGTTTCTTCGAGCTGCTCGAAGAAAGGGGACCCGACGGTGATTGGACGCCTGAGGATTACATGGGGCCTCCGACGCCAGAATGGGCTCTCTGGGGCAATGGAGGTTTCGACCCACGGGATGATCGTGTGGACAGGAAGGGCCGAAAGATCGAGGTTGAGGTCATCCGAGAACGGCCAGCGGACTATGATGATTCACAGACTGCGGTATGCAGCACGTAAGCATAGCCAAATCACCACAAACTACATTTTAGAAGATGACTCAATCTGTATGCGAGGTACTGTCGTTTGACCGTGCATGTATGAGCTGTAGTGTAATGCATTGAAACCGTGGGATTGATCAAGGTGAAAGCCATTATAATTCAAGGGATATGCTACCTGCATTGCCGTTCCCAAGCCCCTTTCGATTGGTTTCAATGCCACAGAATCGTCTTTTTACACTAAGCTCTCTCAACCCTATGGTCAGAAAGAGCTACAATATGGTACAAGGATGGCCAGCAGGCTCTTTCATATGATTAAACCGTGCCCTTTAAGTGATGGCCCAATCTTTCGTTTCTCTCGCATGACTATTCATGGGTCATGATGTCTGAGAATGAAGAGCGGAGGATATGTTGTTGTCGTAGAAGCCGTAGAGTGGCTTAGTCGAGACCAACGTTGGGCATGTCGCCAAGGTTGATGCCAGCGGGACCGGCGCCGCGGCCGGCGGGAGCGGGAGCAATATCAAGCGCAGAGTCGAAGGCAATCATCTCGGCCAGAATGTTCAAGATGTTCTGAATGGAAAAGTCAGCAAATACATGGGGAGTGCGCTTGAGAACTGACGAACCTTGGGAACTGTGCTGTCGTAGATCTTGATAAGATCACCGGGAGCTGGGTAGACCTTCAGACCCTTGTAGAACGCAAGCGCTGACTCAACTGCCTTGGAGGCTGTGAATATACATGTTAGTATGGAGTCGCAGTATGAGTGTAACTCTATTCCCAGACTAGGGAGCACCCGATATAGGAGAGACGTACGATCCTGAGCAAGCATCTCGCCAGCCATGACCTGCTCGTTGAAGTAGGCCTCACGGTCCTCAACACCAGCAGGGAAACCCTCCTCCTTAGCTTCCTCAACAAGGTACTTGATGGCGTCGCGTTGTTGGCGGGTGGAAGCTTCGGCCTCCTCCTTCTCGGCGCGCGCCTGGCGACGCTCGTTTCTCCTCAGGTTACGGCGGAAATCAGGATGGCTGCGTCGTGCGTAGTCGAAGTATGCGGCGTAAGCTAGATTGATGAAATGTTAGATAACGAACGCCAGTAGATTCGAAGCGTAAGCCAATGGACATACCGACGACAGCGACAGCGGCGGTTGCGACTGATGCCGTCACCACAGTGCTGGTGTTGACCATATTGGCGGCTGTGAGAAATGAAATGCAAATAAGCAGATCGATGAGCTAGAAGCAACTAAGTTACTAGCTGTTGACAGGCCGAAGAGCAAATGGACAAGGGCTCAGAAGGGCGGTTCGGAAGCTGCTTGGGATGATGCGCAAAGTCAAAGTCTGGAGCTATGGTACGGATCAATCCAGCTCTTTCGGATCGCGCCTCGACACCAAATTTTTGGGACAGTACCAGCGACAGGGGTGAGCCACACATGGGAGGTGAGGTAACGACGACGGAAGAACATCGGGATGTGGGTCACAGTGTGGCTTCGACCTCGAATGAGGCGCCAGTGAGTGACCCTCACCCCAAGGCAGCTTCCCGTCCCAGACGCCAGTCCCCAAGAGCTCCACACGACGTCCCTCGAGACGTGCACCGGTCCGCGATCTGGTCTCAGGCACACCTGCAAGCACCCATGAGGTTCCTCGCGCACCAGCATCGCGCCCAAACCGAACAGCATGTCCGAAGAACGTAGCAAGATATCGCTACGTAGCGGCACTAGGAAGAAGCGTCGTCCCGAGATCAGTGCGCCGGTCCAGATATCTAAGCCAATTGCCCAAGATGGCGCTGTCCGGGTGCCCGCTGGAGCTACAGATGCAGGCCCGCGGCCGCGGCCACGACCGCCAGCTGCTGGTGGAAAGGTAATTCATATTTTTTTCGAACACTTGAGGGGAACAGAAAATTGACTTTGATCGATTATCTAGACCTCCGACCTGGTGAAGCGTCGCTATTCGACACGCTTCAACAACATCCCCACCGGTTTCGACGCTTCCCAGCCTCCTGATGTCCCAGCTCTACCGACCTTCAACAACCTGCCCACGCGCGAGCGCAGGCCGCCCACAGCGCGTGAAGAGGCTGCCGCACCAGTCTTGGATATCAAGGTCCTTCGCGATCCGAATCTTACCCCCGACCAATACGTTGCGAGTGTCCTTGGCAATGCTACGGACGATCAAATTCGCGAGTTCGAGGAGTCGCTCAAGGGTTTGAAAGCCCGGGCGGCTCAAGATATGCAGCAGAACCTCTTGCAGAACCGAACGCAATTCATCAAGATCAGCAAGGAAGCCGAAAAGCTCAAGACGGAAATGCGAGCACTACGGAATCTTATGTCAGATCTCAAGACCAATACTTCGGCTCTCAGGTCGGCTTCGATGAAGAACGAAGAGCAGACTGCCTTCGGCGGTCAAGTGGGCGGAGGACTGAGCAAAAGGGACAAGCGCAGCTCTGTTGCAGACAGAAGCGCTTTGTGGAACTCGCAAATGCAGGCCCTCTACAAGAATGTTGAAGGATCACAGAAGTTCTTACCCAACTCATCCGGCAGACACGTTGTTCAGAATGCTGGACCTTGGATCGAACTCGACAATGCCACGTACAAGTCCCGCCGAGCGATGCAGATCTTTCTACTGAACGATCACCTTCTGATCGCATCCCGGAAGAAGCGGAAGGCAGACGCTCCTGGAGACTCCAGCCGAGTCCCAATGACCAAGCTGGTGGCAGATCGCTGCTGGCCGCTTCTCGACATCGAGGTTGTCGACATGTCTGGCACAGGAGAGTCGTCGGGTGGGGGTCGGAACAAGCTTGCGGATGCCATCATGGTGCGTGGTGGCGGCTTAGAATCTTTCATTTACCGCACGGAAAAGCCAGACGACCCTGAGAAGAAGGCCCTCCTCCTAAACGTGCGCCGAGCTGTGGAAGAGCTTCGAAAGGGATTGCGGTCGGAAATGGAGGCCAATAACAAGGCGAAAGAAACGATCAATTACTTCGCCTCTAGAGACCCTGGCCTGTTGCAAAAGACTGAGCTTTTGGAAACACTGTCTGATATCAAGGACATGCTGATCGAGGTCGATGGCAAGCAGCAAAACCTTAGATGGGTTGAGAGCCAAATGGACGAACTCGACATCGACGTGGCTCTCCAGAAACTGGAGCCCGCTGTGGCTCGCGTCGAAAAGCTCAAGGGACTTGCGAGGGGGCTGAAGAACAATGCCGTGGCACAAGACTTCATCAACTTCAAGGTCGAGGAGAGGTGCACGAAGCTGGCAGGAATGATTATCCGACAGCTCGAGACGAGCCACAATGAGAAGGCGAAGACAAAACAGAACGTCAGCTGGCTGACAAGACTTGGCTTTGAGGATCGCGCGCGAGAGGCATATCTTGCGGCTCGCAGTGACATCGTTCACAAGAGGTCACGGTAAGTAGAACTTTACCCTCATTCCACCTTAGGTTGATTTGACACTGACATTATTGGATAGGCAATGTGTCTTCCAAGGCGATCTGCACCTGTATATTTGGCAGCTGTCTTTTGTCTACTTTATGATCATCCATAACACAGTACAGTGTTTCCAAGGATGCTTCCCACCACCGATGATGAGTGCCTGTGTCAAGTGGGCCAAGGAGGAGGTAGAAGCCTTCAATGTTATTCTTGCACGGCAACTAAGCAGCACGGAGCGAGGAGGGCAGGTCTGGACGCAGTGCGTGGATAGAGCCAAGGAGCATGCGAATCTGCTCAGCGAAGTTGGACTGGACTTTACGAGTTTAGTAGGCCGGGATGTCGAAGATGGCTCTGGTGCATCGAAAGCTGAAGTTGGACTTGGTCTGGGTTGAGCTAGATCGCATATATACAACAAGCTTCACGGAGACCTGCAATAATCGTGACAAACCAAGCACCATATGACCAGGCTCTGTTCAGTAGAGCTCACATTGATGTCCAATGGTAGGGATGCAGCACGGGTAGATGCGTTTGCAGGTACGGAGAGCAAGTCGTGAGATCGAGATTGCGTCACCGCATCATTGCGATCTTGACCAAAGGTGGCCCATATGTAGTGTGAATGGTTGTTGAACTTGGCTGTGACTTTTCGTCAACACGACGAGAACACCCTTGACCGTTGCAACGGTTTGCCCTGCAATTTTACGAGCTGCTGTTATGATGCTAAAGGTGGCGTTGGCTCTAATCTCGCTCGAGATCCAGCCTGGGTCGCTGCCCCCACCCCGAAACAACAGTGGGCGACCCAACTCCCTCCTTCTCGCAGTGGACTGACGGCACTCCCCAGCTCCTGAGCAGCTTTGACCACCACTGCGCTCATCCACACTCCGATCTTCCCCCCATCAAGCACCACCATCACCATCCTCATTCAACCCTTTGTGCCTCCCCGCCGCTGCATAGTCGCCCAGCTCCCATCACGCGACTGTTCTTCATCTGACTCGATATTTTCTTGGTCGCATACGTTGTTTCTCGAGCCTAAGGATTCCTTGCCCTTGAGCTACCGCTACCCCACCGCCTCTGACCGCGACCGACGCAAAAAGCGCCATACATCCCTTGTGTCGTGATAACCGACCTTAGTTGCCCGTCGACTCGCGTCTGCCAACAGCAGCGCGCCCAGTACGCATTTTACATCATCGAACGGCACATTAGGAGGAGGAAAGAGCTTTCACAGGGCCGACATGGACACAAACATGGAGGATGTCAGTCGGGCGCCGGCAGACGTCTCACCAGCTCTGGCTGAGCCTGCCACTATTCCCACACTCGATGGATGGATCGAGAGCTTGATGTCTTGCAAGCAGCTGGCTGAGAGCGACGTTCAGAGGCTTTGCGACAAGGTGCGTCTCAGAGCTCAAGTGCTCGAAAGCTGTCGTGTTGATAGTAGCACGTGCTCGGAGTGATCTCCAGTCCTCCCTGCTCGCGAGCATCACGCTGCACTTACTCGTGCGAATGCATCGAGCTGAGCTTCTGGCTAACGTCGATTAGGCACGCGAAGTTCTTCAGGAAGAATCCAATGTTCAGCCAGTGGTGAGTTGGCTGTTTCAACTACCTCGAAGCTTGTCTTGCTGATGCCCCGCAGAAATGCCCCGTCACTGTCTGTGGTGATATCCACGGCCAATTTCACGACCTGATGGAACTCTTCAAGATTGGTGGCCCGAATCCTGACACCAACTACCTTTTCATGGGTACGTCACTGAAAACAAGTGATGGATGAATTGCGTGCTAACGAACGACAGGTGATTACGTCGATCGTGGCTACTACTCTGTCGAGACCGTCACTCTCCTTGTCGCCCTCAAGATCCGATACCCCTCCCGCATCACTATCCTCCGTGGTAACCACGAATCTCGTCAAATTACGCAAGTATATGGCTTTTACGACGAGTGTCTCCGCAAGTACGGCAACGCCAACGTCTGGAAGTACTTCACCGACCTTTTCGACTACCTTCCCCTCACTGCCCTCATCGACAACCAGATCTTCTGTCTCCACGGTGGTCTCTCCCCCAGTATCGATACTCTCGATAACATCAGAGCTCTTGACCGCATTCAAGAGGTTCCCCACGAGGGTCCCATGTGCGACCTCTTGTGGTCTGACCCGGATGACAGGTGCGGCTGGGGTATCTCCCCACGTGGCGCAGGTTACACGTTCGGTCAGGACATCTCGGAGGCTTTCAACCATAACAATGGCTTGACGCTTATTGCGCGCGCGCATCAATTGGTCATGGAGGGATACAACTGGTCTCAAGATCGCAATGTGGTGACTATCTTCTCAGGTATGCATTTTCATCCGAAGACGCGAGAGGAGCCAGAATCTGGACCTTACTGATCGTTCCTGCTATAGCCCCCAACTATTGCTACAGATGCGGCAACCAGGCTGCAATTATGGAGATTGATGAGCACCTGAAGTACACATTGTAAGTGCCACTCTCCGGACAGATTGGCGAACTTTCACTGACCGCGAACAGCTTGCAATTTGACCCTTGCCCGAGAGCTGGAGAGCCCATGGTCTCGAGGCGTAAGTTTTATCCCCACCCCCAAGCTTGGTCTTTGCGACGAGCGACGCTGACCGGCAATAGGAACTCCCGACTACTTCCTCTAATTCGACTACTGCGATGCACGAACAAAACGACTGACGAAATGCTGGCCTTCTGTCTCGGAAGACAACAGACTGGTTGTTGGAATTCTCTACAGGTTCGAATGGGTAAACTTGTACAGCTTTGCGACCATCTCTGGCGATCCTCGGCTGGTCTTGAATGAGGCAGGAACGCTGGAAGGGCCTAGATACGCATCATAGAGCCGGAAATACGAGGCAAGAAGACAACATGGACCATTGCGTGACGTGCCTAAAGGTTTCCTGAGGCATGCTGTGCCAAGATCAGGCGACCCATGTTCTGAGCAAACAGTTGATGAAGATAGAGCTCAACAGGCTCGTGTATATTTGAAAAGACATGCATCTCGCTAATATTCGATATTATTAGGGGTAACACGCGGGAGCCAGCGTCCTTGGGTCCTGCCTCCGTGCAGAGTCCTGCGCGAAAATCTATCGAGTCTTCAACGAGTCTCCGCCATCTCGTACTCCCTCCGCGGCAGTTCACTACCCAGCTGTGACTCCCATCTCCTCTCCCGTTCTGCTTCTGTGCTACCCAGTCTCTCGACATCGACGGTGTCTGCGTCGGAATTGGATGAGTTCGCGTTTCCTTTACTCTTCGCTGGCACGCCTTGGCTGTAGTGACCGGGGGCGCTGCTACCGTCCGGGATATGGAAGCGCTGATCGAATCGAGACAAGGTGTACGTGTAGAGCACGATGATCTCGATGGCGAAGTTGAAGCAGTAGAAAGCTGCCTTGTGGTTGAACCAGCCAGGGTTGGATAGGGGCCGGCGGTAGTAGCCGACGACTGCTCGGTAGGTTGCGCCAAGGCAGAGGAGGCTGGCGGTGAAGAGGACGAGTATCACACGGCTGCGCATGGAACCCTTTTTGCCAAAGTCGTCGATGGGCTTCGGGTGAGGAACGAGAATGGCCAGAAGAACGATGGGGATGGGGATGAAGGTCAAGACGGCGAGGTAAGTGCTCGCGAAGAGGCGGATCTTTCGCAACTCTGCGAGCAGACTCTGGTCGAGAGTGAAGTTGCTGTAGACAATGCTGGTGATGAGCAGGACGAGACAGGCGAAGAAGCTGAAGTAGATGAAGATGAACGGCACCTTCAGCTCCTTGCGCCAGCCGAACTCGGGGTGGTGAGCCCTCAGGATGCGTTGGGCGAGGACGACGTTGACGACGAAGAAGATGATGACACCGGCATTGGTGAAGACGTTGGTAGCGATTGCGATTTTGACGTTGTTGGGAAAGTTGCTCCATACTATCCTCATGATGAGGGCTGTGATTCTTGTCATGCAGAAGCCGAAGGTAGCGCCTGAGATGACGAATTTGTGGCCGCGCTTCAGGTTTGTTTGGAGGAAGTACATGTTGAGGACGGCGCCTGTGATGTAGAAAGGGAGGAGGACTGCGGCGATTGGGACGTCAGGGACGACGGATGGTTTGCCGCCGAGCATAGCGAAAGGTGAGGCATAAGGAGGCCCCTGGAGAAGCAATTAGCAAACATCATGGGCGAAGTCATGAAGAAAAGAGACATACCGAAGGGGTCTGTGGCATAGACGAAGACGACATTGTGAAGTTGGAGCTACCCAAGAGCTGTCGATGTTGTTGCTGTTCAGTTCTCTAAGTGTATTCGAATGGTATTGTTGTCTTTGCCTGGAATGATGGGAACAAGATTCGAGTCAAAGTTCTGGAAGGTGGGATCTAAGACCCCTAATATACAATGCGCCCCGAAGATCCCTGTATCAGCCTTGATGGGGTCATGTAAAGCACGAAGCGGAGTGATTATCCAGCAAAGCACCGAGCGATGCTCTCGGTCCCGCGCCTAGGCCTCGCGACGACACGTTCATTCACGTCGGACTTTGGGAGTGCCCGCAAAGCGGACCACTATCTCCCCAAGCTAGGCACAGATTAAGGGCAGAAATAAAGAGCGAAATACGGGTCGGCGACACACGATTCAGACGAGAGGGTAGATTGTGCTAACAGCTTCGCACGTCATGGATCTCGCTGTGAGATCGACTGCGAATGCCGCTTCCGAGTGCGAGGGTGTCGAGAGCTACAGCACTAAGAAGGGGAGGCCAGGGGAGAGCTCTTTGATCTGATAGGGAAGGTGGAGTGACGCGAACGGGGAGGCGGGAACCAAAATCTCACGGACGCATTTTAATCAGAGGCTAAGACCACTTGGTCTGTTCACAGTGGCTACAATTTGTAAATTGGGGGACGAAGGCAGCGAGACAAGCAAGACATCGTGGTGGTGGGTGGTGGTTTGCGGGCGCCATGTCGGCACATCGGCCGTTGTGGGCTGGGGCGAGAATCGGTGGTCGGAGGTTGGAGGCACCGATGACCGATGGATTGAGTTAACGCGAGAAGCGAGGATGGATTGGGACAACAATGTGGCAGGTTTTGAATGCAGTTGCATTTATAAGTTGGCCAGTAATTACTTAATTGTCCTTCAAATGTTCTCAAAGTCCGCACTGCTTACGAAATCCCCGCTACGATGTGACCTGTGCAATGGGCATCCGGTCGGCTTTTGGATGAAGCGAACCATTCACTCCTTGCTGTAGTGCGATGCGAGTGGCACTCTACAGCGTACCTGATGGTCTGACCAACCGAAAGGGTAGAGCACAGACATTATTCTGAATCGAAACATTTTTTCCAAATATCTCTTTCAGTACAAGCGCAGATGGTTAAGCCTCTGATGGGGGGTTCTGTCCAAGATGGGAACGGAGGATAGACTTCCTTCAGTCCAGGTATTTAATTCATTCACCCTGAGCAAGTTACCAGGCAAATTGAGATGCCGTGTTAGGCAAGACATCGACCACAAGCAGGTAGACAAAATATCGGGATTCCACAAATGGTTGATCGCCGCTTAGAACAGACTCGAGCATAGAGCATATAATACAACATCGTCGCCTGCTCGACTTAGCTTGCTGGGCGACATGGATCACAGTGGTACAGACTCGCTCGTCCTCTCTGTTCAAGTTTATCAATAAGTATGAGGTCTGTCATCACGCTCCTGGCGTATACATTGGCTGTACACGCTTCGTGCGGTTCTGCGGCCAATGGAACATTTTCCAACCCAGTCATTTACGAGGACTGGCCCGACAACGACATTTCGGTCGGTCCAGACGGCGCATTCTATTTCAGTGCGTCCAACTTCCACTTCAGCCCCGGAGCTCCAGTTCTTCGATCAGAAGACCTCGTAAACTGGGACGTCATCGGCCACTCAATCCCGAGACTCACATTTGGAGATGGCTACGACCTGAAGAATGGAGAACGAGCTTACCGTGGGGGCACTTGGGCCTCAACGCTGCGTTACCGGGAGAGCAATGGCTTGTGGTACTGGATTGGCTGCACCAACTTCTGGATCACGCACATCTTCACAGCCGAGGACGCAGCAGGACCCTGGGAGAAGTTGACAGATTTCCCGGGAACCTGCTGGTACGATATGGGTCTCATGGTCGATGATGACGATACTATGTATACCGTATCCGGAAATCCGGATGTGAGCATGGCGCAGCTCTCTTCGGATGGACTGCAGATCACTCGCTCAGAGGTGATTATGCGAGGCGGCGATCTTGGGCTCGACTCCCTCGAGGGCAACCGCCTGTACAAGATCAATGGAACTTACTACATCCTGAATGATGCCCCCTCGGTTGGCCGAACATACATCTGGAAGTCGGACAACATCTGGGGCCCGTGGACAGACTACAAACTCTTGACGTCGGGAGAGCCAGGCCCTGTGGAAAATGGAGGCGCCCCGGTTCAAGGCGGCCTCGTTGAGGCATCCAAGGGCCAATGGTACTTCATGTCCTTCACCTGGGCCTACCCAGCCGGTCGCATGCCGGTCTTGGCTCCGCTGACGTGGGACGACGACGGCTTCCCAGTGCTTGTCAAGGGTGACAACGCTGGTTGGGCAAAAGAATACAACATGCCTCTACCAGAAGTGCCAACTCCCGACTGGACAGGTACCTACACATTCGAAAACGCCCAACTGTCACCGCGCTTTGAGTGGAATCATAATCCAGACAATGACGCATGGGCAGTCCGCGACGATGCCCTGATCTTGTCCACGTCCAGCGTGACGGATGACATCTATCAAGCTCGAAACACGTTGACTCATCGCATCCACGGCGAATTCCCCGTCGGCACCGTCGAGATCGACTTCAGTGACATGGCCGATGGTGACCGAGCCGGTTTCGCCGCCTTCCGAGACCAGACCGCTTACATTGGCATCCATCGCGATGGAGACAAATACGTCATCACAGCACTTCAAAACGCGACAATAAACGAGTGGGACGGTACGACTGTCACTCTGGGAGAGATTGTGGCGACCGAGACTTTTCCCAGCGATGCTGAGAAGAGGATCTGGTTCAAGGTGGAGCTTGATGCCCGGGCGAGCGGAACCAGGGATGCTAAATTCTCGTACAGCCTCGACGGGGAGGACTTTGAGCAGTTGGGTAGCACTTATAAGCTATATGATGGTTGGGCATTCTTCCTTGCCTATCGGTACGGCATCTTCAACTTTGCGACGAAGAGCCTGGGGGGTTCCATCAAAGTGCGATCTCTGACAGTGCAGTAGTAGCAGAAGTAGTAGCAGAAGTAGTAGCAGAAGTAGTAGCAGAAGTAGTAGCAGCAGTAGTAGCAGCAGTAGTAGTCAAGGTTTCCAGGGAAGGCCCTATTCTCGTTATTATTTTGATATATTTTTACCAAAGTGTCGTGCCTCGATAAACGCATCGGCTCGCCTATCACGCTCACCAGAATATCGAGGCGCGCTTTACTTGATCGTCAATTCGACACGCGAATCGAGGTAAGTCGAGTCGAGTCGGAGAGATGCACACAAATCCGAACCATTCTGCGGCATTTTCACGTAGCAACATATCCTGAGACACAACCGGCTGGTGCCTGATTTGCTACCTGTCTGTCATCAGGTACAGAGTCCCTCTCGAGGATCCGTTGCGCAATTGCTTGGTGAAGACGCTGAGCAGGTGCACCGGCTGTTGAGATGAAGCTACCCGATGTGGTAAGGCGCCCGCGGCTCAGGTACCGAACCGACGCACCGTCCGTCACGCTTCAAACGCGTTGCAGGCATCAGACCCCTGGTGACGTTCGTCAGTATCAACTTATCTCGAGATGTGATTTTTCTTCTTGTTCAATGGCATCGAGCGCGTAGAATCGTGATTGTTCCATTTTTGTTTGATCGTGGTAACAAGCCCGACGTCGCGGCGTATTCTTCCTTGGCTTCTTTCCATCGTCTCTAGTTTCTGCAAGTGTGCTCGTCATGGCTCCCAGAAAACGGGACCCAGTGGTCGTGGACTTGACTGGTGACGATGTTCGTCCATCAAAGCGACGTGCGATTGATCACAGCACGCCAGCTTCGAGTCATGGCTCGGCAACTCCCAACAACGGATCGCAAACCCCTTCGTCCCAGACATGGGGCGATGAACACGACGTCTTGGATCTGACCCAGGAGCCAGAAGGACCTGAGAAGGAGTTGTATGGAACTTTGAGTTAGCAATCACCACTCGAAAACCGCATGAAGACAGGTCTAGCTAACGCGAAACAAAGGCAACAAGATTGTCGGTGTTCGATATTACAATGGCGTGGTCTCGCCTGGTGAAGTGGCACTGTGCAACCGTGAAGCTCAAAACCAGGCAAGACCACAAGCTCATGGTTCCCAAGTAAACCGCTAATTCCTGCGCAGTACGACTCCAACGCGATTCGTGTAGACAACGTAGTCGGCAACCAGATTGGGCATTTACCCCGGAACCTGGTCCAGAAGCTTTCTCCGTATCTTGTAGGTCGAGATGTCCATGATTTCTGATCAACTCTGACTTTTCGAAGGACCGAGGTGATATCACGGTAGAGGCCCAACTGACAGGCGATAAAGGCTTCTACGATTGCCCAGTGAAGTTATTATTCTACGGGCCAAGTGAGAAGACCCAACGAGCTCGTATCGAGACTGATCTGAAGAAAGATAAGCTCGTCAAGGCGACAGAGCTTAAGCAGACTAGGGTCGATGCTGAGACTCGTCGCAAATTGACTGGTTTACGGAATGGAGGCTCGACTGTTGGCCTCGGGGGAGGCGAGGTCTACCAGGCCGAGCCCGATCCAGAAGCCCTGAACAAGATCCTTGAAGTCAGCCAAGTGCTGCAAGGCATCAGAGACCGCGATGCTATCAAGACACTGGCATTTGGCGAGGCAGAATTGGAAAAGATGCCCAAGGCTTCTCAGCCTGAACAGCTGTCGTCGAGATTGCTTCCGTACCAACTTCAGGTAAGACTTTCGGAACATGTACATGTGGTTGGAAGTATTCTAACAGAACCCAGGGTCTCGCTTGGATGAGGGCAAAAGAGTCCCCTGAGTTTCCCGCACCTGGCTCTGACGACATCGTCCAGCTATGGAAGCGTGACGCGAGCGGAAAATACCGAAACATTGCCTCGGACTTCATGTGTCACGGACCTCCGAAGCTGCTGTCCGGTGGCATTCTCGCCGACGACATGGGTCTCGGGAAAACGTTGCAAATCATCAGTCTCGTCTTAACAGGTGGCCCCGGCGCAACTCTGATTGTGGCTCCCGTCAGTGTCATGAGTAACTGGCAACAACAAGCCAGCAGACACGTCAAGATCGAACACGCACCGAAGGTGTTGATCTTTCATGGGACTTCAAAGGCTACCGCAGCCGACTTGATGAAGTACGATATCGTGGTCACAAGCTACGGAAAGTTGCAGCGGGAGATGGACAAAGGGGTCAACAAGATCCTACTCGCGCCAGAAGCGAAATGGCGGCGAGTCGTATTGGATGAGGGGCACACTATCCGCAATGCGAGAACGAAGATTGCGCTCGCGGCTTGTGAACTCAATGCTCAGTCTCGATGGGTGTTGTCGGGAACCCCAATGTGTGTTTTACTTCCTGTTCACCCGACTTTCAAGCTAACGCAATTGCAGCGTCAATTCCATCAAAGATCTACACTCGATGGTCAAGTTCCTCAAAATCACTGGTGGCATTGAACAAGCCGAGATCTTCAATGCCAAAATCACGAGACCGCTTGCTGCTGGTGTTAACACCGCGCAGGCGCTCCTACGAGCGCTAATGCAGGACATTTGCCTGCGTCGGCACAAGCAGATGAAATTCGTTGACCTCAAACTGCCAGAGAAGAAAGAATACTTGCATCGCATTGCTTTCAAGCCAGAAGAGAAAACGAGATACGATGCATTGCTGTGAGTCTTCTGGAGGCCGACCTGACTGACAAAAGACGAGAGCTAAATGGGTGTCCAGGTCCGAGGCACGTGGTGCGCTTGAAGAGTACCAAGCCAAGTCTAAGACAGATCAGAAAGGCCGCTTCCAAAGCGTTCTGGAAAGATTGCTGCGACTCAGACAGACGTAAGCACCGCAATTGCTAGGTAGAAGGCTTCTCACTGACCGTGCATAGGTGCAATCACTGGACGTTA
>WNLN01000442.1:0-19367 GCA_021347865.1 Sarocladiaceae sp. CBMAI 1973
GTGCAGTGAAGTAAATCAATCAACTATGTAAATTACTTGGCTACATTAAGTATAGTATGATTAGAGTATAGTATGATTAGAGTATAGTATGATTAGAGTATAGTATGATTAGAGTATAGTATGATTAGAGTATAGTATGATTAGAGTATAGTATGATTAGAGTATAGTATGATTAGAGTATAGTATGATTAGAGTATAGTATGATTAGAGTATAGTATGATTAGAGTATAGTTAGTAGATTGTTTGACGATATCACTTAGCTAGCTATACTTATTAGTTAATTTGCTGTACCAACTATCATATGAACATTAAGCATATCACTAGGTAAACCTACTATTAGTTATACCAATATATAGATCTTAGCTACTGAATAGATAAAGGCTATACTATACAAAATTATAAACTAATACTTAGAGAATATAACTAACTATAAAAAGCATAGTTACTACAAACTACAGTATAATTAGTATAGTTAACCATTTGTAAAGTTATAGTTCAGTTTGTAAATATATCAAATTTACAAATCAGTTAAATATATCGAATATACTATAGTCAGAGTGTAGTTAGTAACTTTATTAACTATATGAGTTAGTTAACTACACCAAGTACACTGTAGTGACTCTGAGTTACTACAATCACAGGCCTGATGATAAAAAGCTAATTTTTATATTATATTTATAATTAAAAAGATACGTAATGAAAAAATAAGTGGGCCTTTTATCACTAAATTATTATTAAGTAGTTATTAAAGGGGAGAGAAATGATCAATAGTAGTTAATTCTTGATAAAAGATCTACTTATTTTTATATTAATAATCTTTTTAATCATAATTATAATATTAAAAGCTGCCTATAAATAACTATAGAATTGATATTTCTAACTACTTTGTTAACGTAGCTATTTAGCTTTCCAAGTCATTAATTACTGATCAATTCTTACTACATTAGTAATTGATTTCTAACCCTGAAAGTCTATCCTACAGTAACTTGCTATAATCACAGCCCT
This sequence comes from Sarocladiaceae sp. CBMAI 1973, assembly GCA_021347865.1. Classification (NCBI taxonomy): domain Eukaryota; kingdom Fungi; phylum Ascomycota; class Sordariomycetes; order Hypocreales; family Sarocladiaceae; species Sarocladiaceae sp. CBMAI 1973. The sequence continues at coordinate 1,006 of WNLN01000442.1, forward strand.
GCTACATACGACAATTTTTACTAATATAGTGATTAAATATTCTGAATTTAGTACTCAATTGATTATTAATACTATATGTTGAAAATCCGCTGATATATAGCTATTAATTATTCATTACTATACTACTTAACTTATTAATTAATTTAGTAATTACTTAACGCCAAGTACTACGCATTAACTTTCCACCGCAAACTTTGCGGTCATGCGATGAACGATGTGGTCATATATCTTACTCATTACTGATTCTGGACTGCTCACTTGCCAGGCCTGTTATGAACTGCTAAGTACTTACTGCATGTACTCAAATACTGCATGTTGTACAATAGCTTCTCCACTATATATTGACCTCAACCCCCTTGATGACGTTCTAACCTTTTGATTATCCCCGGTCGCAAGCTGAGATGGCATTCGCTGGAGATTGAATCTCGTGTATTCCCTGGATACTTATGCAGCAAACTCATGAAAGCTGCGTGCGCTGACTAAAGATCAGAGCGCACAAAGAGGGATATTCCAACTTATGTCAGTAGTTAGTAGTTGATCACGAATGCTACACACCGGCGGCCTGACAATCTATTGACTCAAAGCTACTACACGTAGTTGAGTATACTAAGCCCTTTTCATTGTTTCCCTATCACCATTCTATATTTAGAAAATTTCTGGATATCGCGGGGAACGCTTTCAAGCTTTTCATGCGAGGGGATCTCTTTGGTAAGCTTCAGAGGTGTCCATTCATTTTCTATATTTACTATAACAACATGGTATTATGCCACCATTGTTTACCTTGTCATAAATATGCACGGTCTTTGTTTTCACTTGCTATGTGTCTGGTTGTATATAGTACGTGATGACCACAAGATCATAGATGTAGATGTTAGCAAGTGATCAATGCCAGATCCCACCACTCCACCATCATCGCAGGCCTGATTTGCTGTGATTTATCAGGTACGACAGTACTCATTTGTCTGGCGACTACCCTGATCTTCAAATCAATTGCTTGTGACAAGCGTCATCCGGTCCCTGGCTAGACGTCTTACTCGAATTCGTCAAGTTTCCCGGTCTACGTAGTATCTATGGTGGACGTAGCCTGTCACCCTCACATTGGAGTATCTGTTTTATATAGATTTAGTGGCATGGAGGAGCGGTATATACAGCCATGTTGTAGGGAAGTGCTGAGGAAGGATTGGACTACGCCATCCATTCGAGCATCATCGCCCGGCCACCTAGCTTGCTGCATGTATTATCAGAGTGCGCGTGGATCACGCTATTGGCAACAGTGGTCTTAGGGTAGGACACGCGCACTCACATGTGTTTTGGAAGCCAGGCGTGGCAGGCCCAGGTCTGCGCCCCCACTTTGCCTCTTGCTGTTGCTACCTGGCCCAATCGAGCTATCTGATCCAAGGCCATCTGGCCAGCTTTCAACATCTACTCAACTTCGCCAGCCTCGAGCGTCACGAACCCCTGACGAGACGAGTTCCCGCTCTCTTCACGCTCGTCGCTATTATAAAGCTGCCGATCTCACTAAAAAGAGCCACAAGGCAGTCCTACATCACCATTTTGGCCTGTGTAGCAGCAACTTTCACCCTTGCGCGGCTTCATCATGGACTACGAAGCCCTGAAAGAGCAATGGAGCGAGGTGGAGGATCGCGACGGCGTTCGCCTTAGCTGGAATGTCCTCCCCAGCTCACGGATGGTACATGATACGCAATTCACCGAATGATCGGTCGCTGACAACCTACAAGGAAGCATCTCGGCTGGTTGTTCCCATCGGAGCTCTCTACACGCCACTGAAGGAGAAGCCTGATACACCTTTGCTGCAATTCGAGCCGGTGACATGCAAGCAGCCATGTCGATCTGTGCTCAATCCTTTCTGGTAACACCTCTCGAGCTCCTGGGGCTTACGACTTCTGCTCCATATTCATCAGTCACTAACTGTCAAGTAGTCAAGTCGATGTCCGCGCTCGCGTCTGGATCTGCCCATTCTGCCTCTCACGCAATCAACTGCCACCGCATTACCGTGACATTACTGCGAACGCGATCCCTCCAGAGCTGCACCCATCGAACACGACCATCGAGTATCGACTGTCACGTCCCGCACCCGCACCTCCGATCTTCCTCTATGTTGTCGACATGTGCCAGGAAGAAGACAGTCTTGCAGCGCTAAAGGAATCTCTGGTGATGAGCCTCAGCTTGCTTCCAGAGAATGCCCTGGTAGGGCTGATCACATTTGGCACCATGGTGAGTGGACTATAGCAGGATGTCCTGCGTGCTATGGGTCTGACCTTTGTATAGGCTCAAGTCCATGAGATTGGCTATGAGGAGTGTGCCAAATCGTATGTCTTCCGCGGGAGCAAGGACTACACGGCAAAGCAGGTCCAAGATATGCTGGGACTTACATCGTCAGGCTTGAGGCCAGGAATGCAACCCCAGCAAGGCCGACCCTTGCCTGGTGGTGCCGCATCGAGGTTCCTGCTCCCGGTGCAACAAGCTGAGTTCCAGCTTACCAAAGCGCTGGAAAACCTTCAGAAGGACCCTTGGCCTGTTGCAAATGACCGACGTAACCTACGCTGCTCTGGCGTCGCCCTGAGTGTAGCAGTTGGTCTCATGGAGTCTTCGTTCCAGAATGCGGGTGGTCGCATTATGCTCTTCGCTGGAGGGCCTGCCACCGAGGGACCTGGAATGGTCGTTGGGCCTGAGCTCAGGGAGCCTATTCGTTCTCACCACGATATCGACCGCGACAATGTCAAGTATTTCAAGAAGGCACTCAAGGTAAGCGAACGCGTGGCCCCTCTCCACGGTTCACCACTTGTTGACATCGTCCTTGTAGTTCTATGATGCTCTTGCCAAAAGAACGGCCCACAATGGCCACATCATCGATATTTTCGCTGGCTGTCTCGACCAGGTTGGACTCCTGGAAATGAAGAACCTCTGCAATTCAACTGGTGGCCACATGATCCTTACCGACAGTTTCACGTCATCAATGTTCAAGCAATCTTTCGTCCGAATATTTGAAAAGGATGCAGACGACAACCTCCTCATGGGGTTCAACGGTGTGCTGGAAGTTCTTACTACCAAAGAACTCAAGGTTACTGGCCTCATCGGTCACGCCGTTTCTCTCAACAAGAAGTCGGTCTCGGTTGGAGAGACCGAGGTGGGAATTGGCAACACTTGTTCGTGGAAGATGTGTGGCATTGACCCAAAGGCCAGCTATGGTATATATTTCGAGATTGCCAGCCAAGGACCCTCACCGCACCAACAAGCTCCTCAGAAAGGGATGATGCAATTTCTCACATACTACCAACACTCCTCAGGGCAATTTCATCTTCGAGTCACGACCGTCGCGCGCAATCTGAGTGGTCCTGCGGGCGACCCTGCAATTGCCCAACAGTTCGACCAAGAAGCCGCAGCGGTTCTGATGTCACGCATAGCGGCATTCAAGGCTGAGGTCGATGATGGCCCCGATGTCCTACGGTGGGTCGACAGGATGCTGATTCGTCTTTGCTCGAGATTCGCCGACTATCGCAAAGACGACCCATCGTCCTTCCGCCTCGAGAAGAATTTCACGCTATATCCTCAGTTCATGTTCCATCTGCGTCGCAGTCAGTTCCTCCAAGTATTCAACAACTCTCCTGACGAAACGGCCTTTTACCGTCACGTTTTGAATCACGAGGATGTCAGCAATTCGCTTGTCATGATACAGCCAACGTTGGACTCGTATACATTCGACCAAGATGGAGGACAGCCTGTGCTTCTTGATTCTGCATCTATCCAACCCACTCACATACTGCTGCTCGATACTTTCTTCCACATCCTCATCTTCCATGGTGAGACTGTTGCAGAGTGGCGAAAAGCTGGCTACCAAGAACAGGAGGGCTATGAGAACTTCGCCGGCTTGTTGGAACAGCCAAAGCAAGATGCTCGAGTAAGTCCTTATGCGCAGTCCTTTTAGGTAGTTCAAGCTTACAGGAGATGCAGGACTTGATCACAGATCGCTTTCCCCTGCCCCGCTTCATTGTGTGCGACGCCGGCGGATCACAGGCTCGATTCCTACTTTCAAAACTCAACCCATCGACAACTCACACATCTGGCCCATACGGTGGCGTTGGGGCTACAACAGCGCAAACAATTTTCACAGACGATGTCTCTTTGCAAACTTTCATGGATCACCTGATGAAGTAAGTGCACAGTGGCCACGAGCGAAGATTTAATTTGCGACGATGAAGTTAACGATATATCTCAGGCTTGCTGTAAGCGGTACGAATTGAGCGAAACTCCACGTTTCATGCTGCGGCACACTCAAGCGCCGGATGGAAAGGAACGAATGCGCATCCGTGATTGTACAATAAAGCGGTGCCAGGACGGTCTCTCCAAAGATTGTCAAATGTCAGCATTCCCACCCAAGAAAATAGACAACTATTCCCCCCTTGAATTTACTCGAACACCGTCGTAAGCGTACCAAGCCACGTGACCCTTATCGCTGATAAGCTAGGGCTCGTTTGTGGGGCACCACAAAATCCATTTGCTAGTACCTGGAATCCTCGAATTTTATTAACTTCCAATCCATCACTCAAACCCTCAAAACGACACGCAAACCCCGAGCCTCTGTCGTAAAAAACCGTCAAGATGCGTGAGTATGATGGGAATCGAAAAATACCATGCGCACTGCTGACATGTTTGTTCAGCGCCCAAGTTTGATCCCAATGAGGTCAAGGTGATGTACGTTATTCTCATGTTTTACCTTGTCGAGAACAAGAACTGATCGCTCTGACAGCCACCTCCGCGCCACTGGTGGTGAGGTCGGTGCCTCCTCGGCACTCGCTCCTAAGATTGGTCCCCTTGGTCTTTCACCGAAGAAGGTCGGAGAAGACATCGCTAAGGCTACTGGCGACTGGGTAAGTAGACGTTGTCCACTTGGAATCTCGTATTCTTACTCACACAACCTATAGAAAGGCTTGCGCGTGACTGTCAAGCTCACCATCCAGAACCGTCAAGCCGCCGTGTCCGTCGTCCCCACCGCATCTTCCCTGATCATCAAGGCCCTCAAGGAACCCCCGCGCGATCGCAAGAAGGAGAAGAACGTCAAGCACAACAAGTCCGTCAGCCTTGACGAGATCATCGAAATTGCCCGCACTATGCGTTACAAGTCTTTTGCGAAGGACCTCAAGGGTACTACCAAGGAGATCCTCGGTACTGCTTACAGCGTCGGATGCCAGGTCGATGGCAAGGCTCCCCAGGCCGTCATTGAGGCAATTGACAGTGGCGAGATCGATAGTAAGCTCTATCACCGTGACCTTCATGATCACTATCAGAACCCAGCTAACTTTCGCAGTCCCGGAGGAATAGATGATACACTCTCATACTCCTGTGTTACGATCGGCACTGTGCAGTCAATAAGGGCTGCCAAGGCCCGCTTCGCTCCATCGTCTTTTGAACGGGGCGAACAATGCACACTATTACTCTCAATCTACTACGATGCTAACGTGTGCGAACCGCTTTCTTGCCCGTGATCTGACCATGTTCTCAACTTTCTCTTGATGCCACCAGCATTCCATGCACAACCTTGACTCACTCCGAAAGTTATCTTTTGCCCCAGTGGTAACTTTCTATTTTTGTCTAAGGAAGATCGAATCCAGACCCTATACTCACCGCGACACCCTCTAGGTGTTGAGGTCCATTAATGAGGCCGACATCCTATCCTATCGTTATAATCGAGATGTTATTCAATTCCCAATGTCATCCCTTGAGGAATGCATTGATCATCAATCAATGCTGTCCGTTGCGACTCGCGTCAGACTCTTGAAAGAAGTGACGACTCCGTCCATTGTTGATGTGACTTTTCATACGCAAGCTGTTTTAATGCCCTTCGAACAGCCAAGGTGACACGGCGCACATGATAGTTCGTGCATGTACCATCGCTCCTTGATTGAGGCCGCCAATAAGGCGATTGCGACATGTTCACATAAGATAATGCGACAACAAAAGGAGCACGGCACCTGGTTCCATCGAGTTGTCATGACTGCAACCCATAGCTGGTCAGCTAGGTATGCATGTCTAGGCGCCAGCTGATTATGCCGCAGAATTGTTGCAGCTAAATCCCTGTTGGCCACTGAGGTGTTGCCAGACAATGTGATGTGGCTGGTCATACCCTCAATTCGGTCGGGGATGCAAGGTGCAAAGTGCAAGGTTGTCTTGGCCAACGCGCACAGCACACCACCAGCTGTACCGCACAGTACCGCACCGTACCACAGCATGAGGTACTAAGCACTAGAATGTTGATAAGGGGCGGGCTGACACCACATCAGCTCGCCGTCCATGTAACGCCGTCTTCGTCACTTTCCTTCGACACTGCCGCCCTGCCTCAATAGCGATCGACTCTGAATCTAGTAGGGCGACCTCGTCGCCCGTGCGGGACACTACTTGCGACCATCCAGTATTGTCGCTCTGACCGAACGCATACTGGTCAACGCGCCCTCCATGACGGGACACAGCCGTTTTACGGTCATGTTTGTGCTTTGAGCATGCGGTGATTTCTTCTTCGTTCTATGGCGTTATCTCTCTATTTGCTCGCGTGGGACAGTCTAGCCTGAGGCGGGCGCTTGGCTCAAAGACCCCAGCGATGATACCCCAGCTTCAGATGCATCCTCCCGCAAGTCCTTCGACCGCCAGACATCCCCACCGCCGATACCGCGCCATCACTGCCTCTGGACCTTCAACTCCTCGATATCGTGCTAGTCACTCTGAACCAGAGGTCCTATCGTTCCCGATCAGAACCTCGCAGCATGATGGTTCGTTTTCGACAAGAACGCAACACCCCGCATTCGCACAGGGCTCAGAGCATCGTCTTCGTCGCAAAACACCGAAGGGCACCATTGAGGCCGCCTATGATGCATCACCGCCATGGCGTATCGATGGGCCGCCGCCTTATAAGCAAATAGCACTCTCGTCATCGTCCCTGCTCTCGTCGGACTCTTCGATTACACCTGTCGCCCCATTCGACATTGGGCTGCAAGCCCCCGACTTCGCGCTGGTACCAAGAGGTGCCTCTTCCAATGGCTGGGCTTCAACCTCGTCATGGCATTCATTGCCCGAGCCCTGCCCTCCTCTCGATTCCGGGGATGTTCGGGCTCGATCATGGGGAGTTTCGCCAGGCATGCCGGCAGTCAATCCTCAAAATACTGTTCAGCCTGTTCTTCGAGCGAATGAGTACAACGTGCGCGCATTTTGCCCGCCTCCGATGCCCTCGGCCCCAACGCTACCTTTTGGCCAGCCCGAATGGCCTGCTGCTCATTGGCATACTGATTGGGGCCACCCTTCCCTTGCTGGCAGTCTTGGCAATACCCCATATATGCCATCACTGGCAAATATCTCCCTGTTTCCTGGATATACATCACCGAATGATGGCGCCTGGGTAGCCCAAGGCTGGACACGCCCAGAACATGTGCTTCGCCAGCCAATGTCTGCAACAGGTCGTCCATTTGAACGGACACATCCGCATGATAACTCTGTCCACGTGCTCCCCCAAACAGGTTTTCGTGACAAGGTGCTGGCGCAGGCACACGTTCATTACATGGAGTTATTGTCATACATGCAAGCATCGCGGAGGAGTGGTCAGAGCCAGGATGGCCAGGCGGGCCGAAAGGCTGTCAAGCCATTCCTATACCCGAAACCTCCGAATCCTTCATATCGTGGGCCCATCCATGGCCGGAAGTCTGCAAAGGGTTCGGCCTCCGCTCTATCTCACAGGGATCACTTCACGATCCCAAATTGTGTCGTGAACGACGCCCCTCACACTAAGCACGCCTCTTCTAGTGCCAGCGTAGACTTCGACAGTCGATCAAGTCTTCAGAATGAACCTTGGAACCTTGGACCGTGCCAGCAGAGCGAGTTGACCAGCATGTCGTCTGCACCAATTGATGTTGATCCCATCAGCAATGCCTCGTCATCTTTGAACTTGATCACCAACTTGTGCGAACAAAGTAACTGGAAATGGCTGGAAGGAATGCTTCTCGGCGGCTGCCTGCTCTATGGGTTAGAAAGGTATGGGGAGGCGCTGAAGTGGTTCTCCTCAATTCTTTCGTCGGATCTGTGGTAGGTACTCCGCAGCTGATGTCTTGGTGATCACTGCTGATATCGACCTTGTGACAGCCACGTTGAGGCCTTGACCAATGCGGCTGCCACACTCTATTGTCTTGGTCGCCAGCATGAAGCTGAGCAACACTGGTTGCGTGCAGTGAGAACGCGACCTGCTTACCTTGAAGCAGCCGAACACCTTGTCGGCCTGCTGTATCGGAGGCGCAGCAATGACGCGGTCCAGGTGATTTCGTTTGTCCAACGAGCGCTGAAAATAATTGCCCCAGAGACGCTTCGACCGAGTCAACATGATGATTCGACCAAGGAACACGCAGCACCTCTCGTCAATGGGCAGCTCTTCTCTTCCTCGGCAAACCACCAAACCGTGCCAACACCCGATTCCCACCCCGGAACTCGTGGCACAGATTTCGGCTCGAGCGGATATGCGCTTGCTGACAGAGAGAATGGAAGAATCTTGGCCCTCGTCCACGCTAAGGCCACACTGCTTTATGGCCTCAAAGACGTGAATGGTGCTGCTGAAGCCTTTGAGGAGGCTGTTCTCATTAGCGTGGGACGGGACATGCAGGACGTCCACCATCTGGTCGGCTGCATCCAGGCTGTTCTAAGGTCTTCAGAGCATGCACGCCGTTCATATGATCCTAATTTCAAAGCAACACAGCCCCTCTTGCTGACACCTGAAAGGGCACGAAGAACAGCACGCCTTCTTTTCCCCAGCAGCGGCGATCTTCCAGGCCTCAGGCTTGTCCTAGACGGCCATGCAAAGCGCGCAGCTATTCAGACCACCAGCAATTCTCTGCTGTCCCTCGCAAAGATCCTTCAAGATGCCATATCGCACGGCGGGGCAGCGCCTAGCCTTATCACAAGGCCCTCCAGTATTGGAGACATCCTTGCACTGTACTACCTTTCTCTGTCCCTCCAAGAGAGCCCATCAACTGCAAACAACGTAGGGATTCTACTGGCCGGTGTCCAGCCGGAGCTTTCGACCCCGATCACCAACGACTCAGAGAAACTTGGTCATCCTACCATTCCAGGCGTTCCTCCTGGTAGTGGCCTTGCGATGGCATTGTCGTACTATCAGTATGGATTGAAGCTGGATCCCAAACATGTGCACCTGCATACCAATCTCGGAAGTCTACTGAAAGACATAGGTCAGCTGGATCTTGCCATTCAGATGTACGAGCAAGCTGTCTTGTGTGACAACACGTTCGACATTGCCCTGACGAACCTTGCGAACGCGGTGAAGGATCGAGGTCGCATACAAGACGCCATCGCGTATTATAGACGGGCAGTACAGTCCAATCCAAACTTTTCCGAGGCCGTCTGTGGTCTTTTCACGGCGTTGAACTCGGTTTGCGACTGGCGTGGCCGCGGTGGCATCATTTTGCCAGATCGAAGCTATGACAGGTGGCACGTGGGTGAAGATGGCACCTTGATTGATGCTCATGTGCAAGCTCAGTCTCGTGGGCTTGCTTTGCGGGTCAGAGAGATCGTCACGAGTCAACTACAAGAAGCCTCCCAGTGGGGTATGCATACCCTTCATGATCACTCCACAGATGAGCTTCTTGGACAATTCAGCGACCTATCTCAAGATGAACGCGAGATCCTGTCCAGGGCCTTGCGCAAATGGACTGGAAAGCCTTGGGAAGGTTCGCGGTTAGTTCGTCTTGTAGAAAGGGCATGCAGAGTTCTACAGCGGCGATCTTACCTTGCTCAGCAACAAGCAAAGCTCTCAGGCAGCTCCAGTCAACGTTGTGTCCCTGCTCAGCGCCGCCAGTATCGGCGACCTCGCCTGCCACCCAGCCTGACGGTTCCACCCGCGCCCACGATACTCCCGTTCCATACTTTCACCTGCCCCTTGACTCCTGGTGATGTGCGAGCAATTTCACAGCGCAACGCAGTTCGCATATCATGTTCAACTTTGCGGGCGACATGGCTACCGAAACACATCTACCCTGCGCCATCTGCCCCGTCCCCAGTGCTGAACGTCGGCTATATTTCTTCAGACTTCAACAATCATCCTCTCGCTCACCTGTAAGTGGCAGCCAACACATGATTGGATTGAGCTCATAATTCTCCAGTATGCAGTCCGTCTTCGGATTCCACAATCCTTTGCGAGTTAAGGCGTACTGTTATGCAACGACCAGGAGTGATCATTCAAGTCACAGAATCAAGATCGAAACAGAAGCACCGGTATTCCGGGACGTCAGCACCTGGTCGCCGGGTCGTCTTGCCGACCAGATTAGCCAGGACAATATCCATGTGCTGGTCAACTTGAATGGATATACGCGCGGTGCCAGGAACGAAATATTTGCCGCGAGACCTGCGCCAATCCAAATGTCGTTCATGGGTTTCGCAGGCAGTTTGGGAGCTGAGTGGTGCGACTATTTGCTTGCAGATCTCACCGCGGTGCCCCCGGAAACACTTCGCCCGTGGCGTGCCAACACTGAGCTGAGTGATCTACTGGTTGATGAGTCGGAAAGCAGTCATGGCGATTGGATCTATTCCGAGAATGTGATCTTCTGCCGAGACACCTTCTTCTGTTGTGACCATGCTCAATCTGCCGATAAGGCTGAACATAGTGTCACTTGGGAAACAGAACAAGAGCGACGCTGGACAATGCGTAAGAGCTTATTCCCCACCCTGAGCGATGACATGATCATTCTAGGGAATTTTAATCAACTGTACAAGGTACGATGACCCCTTGAATTCTCCTCTTCTTCGGAATTAGTCCTGATGCCTGCAACAGATAGAGCCTACCACTTTCCGCACTTGGCTTCGAATTCTTGACAAAGTTCCAAAGGCGGTACTATGGCTCTTGAGATTCCCAGAGCCAGGTGAGCATTATTTGCAATCGACAGCAAGGGAATGGGCAGGTGACGCAGTGGCAAACCGACTCATCTTCACCGATGTAGCCCCCAAGAGCCAACATATTTCTCGAGCACGGGTTTGCGACCTATTCCTTGATACGCCGGAGTGCAACGCGCATACCACAGCTGCCGATGTTCTCTGGTCAAGTACACCGCTTCTGACGTTGCCACGCTATCCTTACAAGATGTGCTCGCGGATGGCCGCTTCCATTTTGCGCGGTGCGTTGCCTAAAAACGATGCGGGCGAAGCAGCAGCAGCGCAGGATCTGATTGCTTCGTGCGAAGAAAACTACGAGGCTTCTGCAGTTAATTTGGCTGCTGGCCTTACGTACGATACAGCCAACGGTGTTGTTCGAGGAGCTGGACGACTGGCAGAGCTAAGAAAGCTGCTTTGGGACAGCAAGTGGACATGTGGACTCTTTGACACTCGGAGGTGGGTTGCGGATGTCGAGGATGCTTACGAGGAGGCATGGAGGCGCTGGGTAGAAGGCAAGTCAGGCGACATCTACCTTTGAGCGTTCCTCGCCCGCAAACACTGGGTTCGGTGTTCGGCAGGGCAAACGGCGTTATACTTTACACTTACATATACCCTCTACATTACAGCGGAAGCGTTGAAGCCATGTCTGGCCCTCGGGTGAAATATAAAGACGCAATTTGGTGATGCTGCGCCTCGAGTCCAAGTTCGCCATGCTCTGGCTCAGCCATGCTGTTTCTACCTAGCCTTTGATCTTCAGACATCAAGTGCAGGAGATAATCATATCATATGTACATTGGCCTACATCACTCGCACGCTATTATTTTGGCCAAGGAATTCTGGGCGACGAAGGCTGGCTGTCGCGAGGGGTTCCGACTTTTAAAGGTGATCATGAGATTTTCTGACCGAAGCCACGTTCTATAGTTGTCCTGCACATGTATGTCGGGCCAGTGTCGCTCGGCCATCGGCGCCGGTATACTGTAAACCAATTATCGTCGGAATCAGTATAGTACACGGGTCATGATGCGTGCTAATGCCGTTAGTTCAGAGGTCACTGCCTGTGTCTCGGGTTGCATGCTTACAGCTCAATCCCTCCAGGCTCTCGTTGATATTCTTGATCTCCTCGTAGCGAACTTGGCTGACATCCGCCATAAGATATGCAACCTGAGTGGTGATGTTAGGCCTCTTATCTTTCGCAACGCAAGGGGTCACCTACATCGCCTCTGCTGTCACTGGTCTGCTTGTCGACGTTATGGTCGCCGAGGATTTCGTTGACTGCCACTTAATCAGATATCTGGACGTAACGGCAAAGAGCCTGGCTGTAACTACCTTTGCGCAACACACCGGGAACATTTTGGTGAATGTATATAACCTAGATACCTCATTAGAGATGGCTGGGAAGCATGTGCGGATATTCTACGTACGCGTGCCACGTTGGGCTCGTCGAGTGTCAAAGAACGGAGTTGAACCTCGGGCATGTTCACACTGCCAAGAGTGGTACCTTGGTTGATATATCGCACCAGAGCTTCTCCAACTGTGCATAGTCAGCATACGTCGCATCGTACCAAGTTGTCTGCTAGTCATTACCTTCAACTCCAATGGCGCGCTGGGCTTCCTCGGTGCTACCTCCGATGTGAGGGGTGAGGATGAGATTGCTGAGTCCTCTCAAATCATCAGCCCATTGGTTGAGGCCTCCATTGAAATAATCGCCATTGGCGGCCGGCTCGTTGGGATAGACATCCAGAGCAGCGCCGCCAATCTTGCCTGAACGCGAGGCTTTGATCAAGGCTGGGATGTCGACGACGCTGCCGCGGCTGGCATTGATGAGATATGCGCCGTTCTTCATGCGATCGAATTGTGAAGTAGACATCATGCCGCGGGTCTCGGGAAGATCGGGAACGTGAAGTGTCACAAAGTCGGCCTCTTCGAGTAACGCTTCGAGAGTAGGGACTTGACGGGCTGTTCCAAGAGCCATGAGCGTGACAACATCATAGTAAATGACATTCATTCCCATGGCCTCGGCGAGCACCGACAATTGTGAACCAATATGACCGTATCCTACGATGCCTGTTTCGACTCAGCACAAAATCACTTGCGTTGGGCTTTCTTGATCGATGGATGATAAACCTACCAAGAGTCTTGCCACGGATCTCCCAGCACTTAGCGCTGACCTTGTTCCAGGTGCCCCTGTGCATTTCGTTTGAGCGATCACCCAGCTGACGTGCAAGAGTGATGATCTCGGCAATGACCAGCTCGGCAACACTGCGGGAGTTGGCGAAGGGGGAGTTGAACACACAAATGCCAGCTCTGGCTGCGTAGTCAAGGTCGACTTGGTTCGTGCCAATGCAGAAGCAGCCAACAACGAGCAGGTTCTTGGCCTCCCTCAATACACGCTCTGTGAGCTTTGTCTTTGACCTGATGCCAATGACTTGGACATCCCTAGAAGAACCGGTGGGTCTGATGTCAGTCATGACAGATCAATGCTGCCTTGGTTTTGTGTCCTGCGCACCTGATCTTCTCAATCAGCTCATCCTCAGGAAGTGAGGTTTTGAGCGCCTCGACTTGGTAGCCCTGACGGCTAAGGATTTCTTTGCCTGATTGGTTGACATTCTCCAGCAGCAGGATCTTGATGTCCTGGGTTTGGAAGGGCTTGAGCTGCTTCGGGGCGCCGCCATGACGAGCCAGATTCCCTCCCCAGCTCGATGGGGGCGAACTGAAGGTGGCGATGGGGGAGGCGGGTGCAGCGAGACTGTTGGCGGCCCAGCTGTTGGAAACGGACTTTGCGCTTGCGTCAGCCCGCCCTGGCTGGATGTCTTGGGCGTTGCTCATGTCGTGGGTTTGTTACTTCGTTTATTCGCTTGTGGTGGAAGCTACGACCTCTTCACGGCTGATTAAAATGACGTCGGTTGGTCCTTTCAACGGGTATGTCGGGTGTCAAGATATGAGATCCAGAGTTCCGGCACAATTTTGACGTTGAGGGTCAGATGTAGCATCAAACTACTCGACAAGACAGGATCAAAGATATACAAACGATGATGCTTCGTCAACGGCGACATCGGACGGGAGTAAGGCGATGGCTATAGGGTAAAGCATCACCCCCAGAGTGACTCGACGCTGACATGTTAGAGCAATACTTACGCACCAGTTACAGTGGCACCATCTTGCTAGGTCCCCCCTAACAGCAGACACAGGTCTACGCTCTTCTGAGTCACGTCACTAACTCAAAAACTTTTCGCGGTCGCGCGATTTCGCCCGCTTGCCGCAGCACAATCAGTCGAAAAGGCCGCATATGATGGGACCCTTTACGGGGCCATGCTGTCGCATTCACTGTAGTGCGAGTGCCGGCTACTGGTAGGCTGGCATTTGACCTAGAAGCGTAATGCGCGGCATTCGGCGGCATTAAGTTGCCCTGTGCTCTACGGCAACTTGCCTCTCTAGACCTGGCGACGGCCGCATCACGTCAATTGTGGTGGTCGTCTGCTCTAAGAACGTTCACTCACCCCGCAAGCGGAACCCCTTACCTTGCTGCCCTGGCCCGTGACAGCCATGGCAGACGCGACAAAGCCTTAGATAATATTCACTATGGAGCACATACTCAACATGATAGATGGAGGGATCCAATGTACGGACGACGGCACCTCGACTGCTTCGCCGTCTTTCGTTCCTTTAGTTCAAGCAAGAGATCATGACCCACAGCCTCCAACTGTGGGATCGGCCTGAGCATAGACAAATGTAAGAAAAGGCAGTTACATCTCGTTGAGGTTGCGCAGGATTGCCTGATGTCAAACATGCGAGTTCCAAAGTGCCCTGGCGAACCCTAGCAAAGAAGCATGCTGCGTAGGATTCTGTCATCTTCTGGAGCGACACACCTCGCCCTAAGGAAATATGGCCAAGTATGTGCACCAATGAGGCTATTGTTAAGCCTTGCGCGTATGTCATTCTGTTAGTTGTTTTAAGCTTGGACTTGTCAAAACCGGAGGTACGTCAATTATGCGTAGGCTTCACAGCCTATTGTGTGTCCAGCTCAAAAGTCGAGCGATCCAGGAAGTCGTACTTGATCAGCGACCAAGCACCACGCCGTCGTAACCTTTAAGTTCCATGATGAGCGATCATGTTGACCAGCCATCAAGCATCCATCGGGCTAAAGACAAATATGCCTTAACGTGGATATCCGTAGAGTGTGGTCGACAAGGCTTGGTCGATGGTGATGACAATGGTGAAAGCCACATGCACCAAGTTTCTTCTAGTTTTGAACAGTCGTCACAACAGAGTCCAGTCCACGAATATAAATCAAGACTCCCTTCCAGGACGTACAGAAAAATATCTGCGCCACCAGGGAACACTGGACATATACTGGTGTTGGCGCCGCCGTTCCATGCTGTTCGATTCCGCGAGTTCGACATCAGCGGTAGGCTAGGCTGTCACGTCAACGTGTGGGTGGCGTTGCTATCAGATCCATCGTGTCCAGATCCGGCGGAGAACGAGCATCTCGCCAAATTAGTCAAATTCTTAAGTCAAGCACTAAGGACCGTCAAGCAAGCAGGCTAAGACCCGGTGCCATAACCTATCTGGTCTGCTTTGAGTACAGAGGTGCTCACGGCCCAGAGATTGGGCAAGACATGGCGTGTCCCATCAAACCGCTGAGACTCTGCTGCCCGAAATCAGGTTATATCATTGAGGCGGGCTTTGGTCAGCTTTCGCTTGCTTCGTCCGCGAGATGTTGGAAGGTCATCATATTGTTACGTTGGTGGTCGTGGATCCGGCCAGCGCCCGTAAGAAAGCCCACCGAACTGTCTGTTGTGCCACTCGATGTTGTCCGTGTCCGAACTCGTCCTTGTCGAGCTTGAGGTACACCGTTCAGGGGGTTTAATTGCTAGCTTGGTTCTTCACTATGAATTTAGTTGGGAATTTAAAGGAGTATAACTATTCTACTTATAATTATATTAACTATTCTAATTCCTATATTGCTAAATATTTCTTTTACTATCTTACTTACTATTTTATTAAATTTTCTATTTTTATTTTACTTACTATTTTATTACGCTCTAAAGTTAAGAGCGATCAAGGCGCCTAGTACCAAGCTAACAATTGAGATCCCTGAGCGGTGTATGCTGAACCTGAATCACTGACAGCTCTCAAGTGGCCACAATACAGCAACTCTCGATCCCTGCCTGCATGGTGACCCAAGCGGTGGAAGTGCGAATACTGCACGATATGTTCCGTGGCAAGATCTGGGGGTGCCGGCAAAAGGTGCGATTCGATCGTAATTATGTGATCGACGTATTGCACGCCACCAATGGACCGAAGCAAGCTGCAAGGATGTTTCCGTAACTGTGCACCGTCGATTGATGGATGCTTAGACTGGGCTGGCTGGCTAGGTAAAGGAAGCTGCACTCCGTCCATCTCTCACCCCACCTTCCCGACTTCGTCTTTGCAGCCCACTGCCTGGGCTTGGTCGAGTCTACCTAAAGTTCTAACCACACCCCCCGGTCCCTTCCTCATCCCAGCTCCGCCCCAACCTTGAGCCTGAACAAAGCAAGACAGTATTTCCGATCCGTCTCAATGCACACGCCCCTCCCTTGTGGTCCAGGTCAAGCCCCCCTGTCGACTTCGGCGGCGGCTTGTCACCTTCACTAGTCTCCTGGGTCTACTTGCTCGTCGTGATACCTTGCCTTGCCTGGGCCTGGTCTTCTGTGTTCAGCGTGGGCGTGAAGTGGGCGCTTCGACATGGTTCTTGTCGATCTGCCCGACCGACAGAGCCAAGGGATCCTCCTTATGAACGGGGGTTGGAGGGGTCCAAATCGCTGCTTAAGCAGTTACCTAGTTACCTTCTTACTTTGTTTTTCGGGCGTGGGTATTATTACATTACACGCTTGACCTCGCCCTACTCCTTCGACCTTCTGGTCCGCCTTCACCTTGATTCTACCTAGACCACCTGCTTCATACCATATCGTCTCTCCTACTGCCATCCATCTCGCTCCTCACACTGAAGCCTTTTTCGTCAAAGTCTTGTTCATCATCTTGCTTTTGCACCATCCCGCTTTACGTTTTCGCAAGCTTTGACGCATTTAACCTCGCTACCAGCTCTGGTTTCCGTTGGCATACTCGAAGCCGCTGGAATTTCCGCCCATCAACAAGACATATCCTGTGCTCGACGCTGCACTTACTTCAACAACACGATTTTGCGCCGAGAGTTTACCTTGGTTTCCACGGCAATAAGTCTGCCTCGTTCTTGGTCTATTTAACGTCAATCATCTTGCCTCTAAGTCATCGCTCCTAGCCTTCTCCTGGCAACAACAACTAGAGCCATCTCGTTCTTCGGCTCGCAGACAGCCATTTCTATCAGCGTTCGTCTTGTGGGCGCAGGACGCATAATCTTTACTTCGTCAGCCAGTTCCAGAGCTGCTCCTCCCGCCTCCCTGTTCTCCTCGAACAAGTTGTCCTTCACTACGCTACAATATCGCGATCCAAGCCGAGGCGTCAAGCTGGCTTCCTCACGCTCACCACCACGCCCGGGCCACTCGGTCGACAAAGCTCGCAGGGCTGGCACGATGGGCAGTGATGGCAATCGTCGCGGCCCTTGGTCACAGCTCGAGGATAATCTCCTCAGGGAAGCCGTTGGCGGCGAAGATCAGCCGAACTGGGTCGCGGTCTCGCACCGAGTCGGTGGCCGTAGTGCCAAACAGTGCAGAGAGCGCTGGCACCAAAACCTCAAGCCCGGCCTGAATAACACGTCTATGTCATCTTACGAAGCCAATTTCGTCATGAATTATGTTGCGGCCAAGGGTCCTCGCTGGGCTGAGATATCCCGAGAGCTCAACAACAATCGCTGCGACAATTTCATCAAGAACTGGTGGAATGGGCAGCACAACCGGATCAGGCGTCAGGAGAACAGGCAAAAAGGTCGTGATGTTCAACCGGCGCCTCCAGAGGGGCCCAACGCGCGTTCTTCCTTACCATCAGCCAACACCTTATCTCGTCATGGTCTGCCTTCACCCACAGAGCGTGGCTTCTCCCCAAGCACGCGAGAGCCTTCACTTGCCTGGTCACGAGACCCTCTACCACCTTCGCCATCCTCAGTCATCTCTGATCAGTCAGGGTCATCGTGGAACAGGCACGGCGGCACACCCTACGCACAGCATGCCTTGCCACCGATACCACCAACTCGATACCATGCGACACCCATGGACTCGCAGCCACCGCTTCCGCTCAGGCTTCCAGCCAGATATGCTCCGGATCCTCAGCATCAATCTGTGATGATGGGTTCTCATCAGCGCTGGGAGACATATCCCGAACCCAATGGCCAAGGTGGTCAAAGATGGGGCGAGCACGAGCAAGAGCGTCCACAAGGCTATTCGGATTCTCCATCTACAAGCGATCTCCGTGGCCCGAGCTACGGACATCCATCATACCGAGAATCTTCTCCTTTTTAT